>JALPQD010000364.1:0-280831 GCA_023101885.1 Typhlomys cinereus | reverse complement strand
CGATAGTTCTCTCTCTCCATCCCACACACACAGGGGGGAGACCAGAGTCGAGAGAGAGAGATTGAGCGGAGAGAGATCTGAAAGAGAGAGAGAGAGCAGGATCAACATTGTGACTGAAAAAATGGAGGGACACAGTTTAGTTTCAGACAAACTAGTGATGTCTTTTCTCTCTGTCTCCGCCAAGATCTTAAACATCTTGCTTCCTCTCTGAAATTCAGTTTTCCCACTTGACAAAGAGGGATCTGGGCAGAGCCTGAGGTATTTGTGGCAAAGGGTGATCGGCTGCATGATCATCTGTAATTTGCAGATGGCCTGGATTCGCCCCTCCTTTCATTTAATTCCTGGCGACACACAAAGGAAAATCACAAGATAGACATTCATGGGCAGACACACCATTTTCTCAAGAAAGAACTCCTCTGTAATATTTATGAGCAAAGTTGGATTTCCTGAAATAGAATAAAGCAAATGTCACAGAGAGGGGACCTGAGACAGCGTTTCTGATTCTCGTTCTTGTGGTTGAACCAGTCTTTTTCAAGACCCAAAGCTTGACGCTTATCTCTGGCTTGATCAGGGCCAACAGGAGGTGCAGGCAGGGTGGGAAGAGATGCTGCTAGGGAGGATTTGTGGAGCAAACAACCAAAGGAATGAACAAATCAGAGAAAGCAGGGACAGTCAGATGGATGCAAATTCCTTTGGTTCTTGCTAGAATTTTCCAGAATTTTCCAGAACATACCATGGAGTCATGGGAGGAGAAGGAGGGAGAGAACAGAAGGAGGAGGAGGAAGAGAAGAGAGGAAGAGAAGAAGAGGGAGGAGGAGAGAGGAGAGAGGAGAGGAGAGAGAGAGGAGAGAGGAGAGAGAGAGGACGCGAGAGTAGAGCGAGAGAGATAGAGAGGTATCGGGTAGAGGCGACGTATGACTTTAGTTTGATTCCCTCATGACTGTAGAAAGGCAGGTGCTCCTTAGGACTGGTCCAATCTTGTCACCTGCCAACTACTGGCACAGAGCCGTCACCCAGGAGGAGTTAAACTCACCTGTGTTGATCACGGACAAGGGGACAGACAGCGGACGATCGGCGACCCAGCTGTCTCTCCAGAGGCCCAGCTATGAATGAACCATGAAACCTCCCCTGTCCCTTTATTGCCAACGAGTCTTTCTGTCACTCAAGACCAAGAGGGCCACACCCTTGGCACAGCCTTGGTGTGGAAACAGCATCAGACGCCCATGGAGGGGGCGATGGTGTGCACAGCTCAGCTGATATCCCCCGGGGTCAGGTATCGGGGTAGAGGCATCTAAATGAAGCCCAGTCTTCTGCCACACCCCCCCCACCTTCTGCTCCCCAGCTGTGCAGCCCCTCTGCTTCCAGCTCATCTGTTATTAACGACACACTCCCTTATCATTGAGCCCACATCATTCATCCCACCAGCTTGTGTCCTCAGATGCCCTCAGGAAGAATTAGCATGGTCCCGCCCACTTCACAGATGGGAAACTGAGGCTTCTGGTGATGAAATCAAATGGCTGCTGCTCAAAGATACCCAGCCAGTAGCTGGCATTCAAACCCAGGACCATCCGGTTTAGCCACCCTGACAGATGTTCCTGGGCCACTGTAGCCGGTCGCTGCTTCTCCTGTGATTTTCTTCCTATTTTTTTTTTTAACCTCAGTATCTTAAACCAATTGACCAATCACCAATCTTTGCTTTTGTGAACAGAGCTGCAATGAACATCAATGTGCGAGTGTCTTTGTACTACGAGGTGGAGTCTCTTGGGAATATTCTTGGAAGTGGTATAGCTAGGTCATATGGTAGTTTGAATTTCAGCCGTGTGTGTGTGTGTTGGATGTGTGTGTGTGTGTGTGTGTGATGATGAGAGAGAGAGAGCGACGAGAGCCGAGAGAAAGACGAGCGAAGATAGAGCGAGATGGCACCCTGTTTACCTGCTGCGACTCGAGAGTGGACTTTCAGAATCATCTTGGATGGCTTCTACCTCCTGTTTTTGGGGTTTCCCAGGCTCTGCCTTCCAGGGCCGAAAGTGCAGGCTACCACCATTTCTGCCTGTCGGTTTTAGATAGGATCTGGGAATCCAAACTCAAGTCCTTCTGCTTGCAAAGCAGAGACGTAACCCCTGAGCTATTTCTCCAGACTCCCGGTTTTCAACTTTTTGAGAATCCTCCTTACTGATTTCCAGAGAGGCTGTGCGAGTTGGCACCCCCACTAATGATGAATACAGGGTCTCTTCTTTCCATATCCTCACCAGCATTTGTTGAGTAGGTACAGAAACACCCTGAGAAGCTACTTGGGATGGGTGCCAGATGGGGGGCTTCCTTATTAATTGACCCAACTGGTGAGCAGTTCATGCCCCAGCAGATACCCGGGCACTTACTTACCAATGAAGGCATCCAGGACTAGGTCCAATGGATGCATCACAGAAGCAAGAGGAAGGCTGGTTGGAAAGGAGAGCAAGTTGGGTGGGATGAGAGAAGGGTGGGGGACAGTGGGGGATGGAAACATATAAGTTTAAAATGTTTGTCATGTAAATGTCAAGGAATAAAAAATAAAACTTTGGGCTGGAGAGACAGCTCAGGGGTTAAGATTTTGCATCACAAACAGAAGGACCTGAGTTCGGATCCCAGATCCCAGGCAGAAATGACTGCAGCCTGTACTTCGGAAGGTGGAACCTGAAAAATCCCAGAGCAAAGCAAAAAGGAGGTAGAGCAACTCAGGATGATTCCCGAAGTCACCCGTGGGCCTTCACAGGCACACACATTGCCCTTTGACACACACACACACACACACACACACACACACACACACACACAAATAAAAAAACAAACTTTGTGTATATACATGTGTACATGAGCACAGGCACACAGATGTGAGGGATAGATGACGGTCTCGGGTATCGGTCCACCTTGTTTGAGATAGAGTCACTTGTTATTTGATGCTGTGCAAGCTGGAACAGGAGTTTCTGGAAGATTCTCCTACTCTCCTCTCATCTCAGTTTGATTACATTTAGTGTATGGACTCATGCTAGGTCTCAGCCCTGTGTTAGACTCAGGTTTTGGTTAAGGTTAGTGCTACAGTGCAGGGCTTGGTTTAGATGTACCGCTGTATCTCTTGTTAGATCAGATTGCAGATGTGCATTACTGCTCCGACTTGTTAATAAATTTTTTTTTGCATGTGTATGTGTCTGTGTATATCAGAGGGCACTGTGTATGCCCGTGGAATTTCAAGGCTGACTTTGGGAGTCATCCTGGATTGCTCCACCTCCTTTTTGCTTTGCTCTGGGATTTATTTAAGCTCCACCTTCCAGAGCCAGGAGTGCAGGCTGCTACCATTTCTTCCTGGCATTTTCAGGTGGTATCTGGGACTGAACTCAGGTCCTTCTGCTTGTGAGGCAGATGTTTAACCCCTGAGCCATCTTTCCAGCCTGTATTCTTATTTTTTTTAAATATGGGTCCTGGGGATTCAAACTCAAGTCCTTCTGCTTATGTGGCAAGTGCTTTGCTTGCTGAGCCATCTCCCGAGGTCTTTTCCAGAATGTTGCGTTGTGATTTTGTATAATAGCAATCATCCACACACCATATAGCTCCTCCAGGGAAAGTGCCCAGGTCACTGGTTTTAATCTACTTACAGCGCGGAATTCTTCACCACAGTCCACTGTAGAATATTCTCATTGCTCAGAAAGAACCATGCACCCTTGGGTTGTGATACTCTAGCCCTTCAAATGCACCAGGACACTCTGCAGTTTACTTTCTATCTCCTAAATGTTTCACAGGAATGAAATCACATCACATGTAGACTTTGCATCTGCCTTCTTTGACTTCTAGCATTATATCCACAGTGCTATATGCATTGATGGACAAGTTTTTGTGTCGGCAAATATTTTCTTTTTTAAAAAATATTTATTTATTTGAGAGAGAGGAGGAAAAGAGGAAAGGATAGAGTGAGAGAAAGAGTGAGAAAGAGGAGTGAGAGAGAGAGAACACTGCACTGCTAATTTCCCTTGTAGGCTCAAGGGTGACTTCAGGAATCATCCTGGACTGTTGTACCTCCTCTTTGCTTCACTCTGGGATTTTTCCCAAGCTTCGCCTTCCAAAGCCGGAAGTGCAGGCTGATGATACTTTTGCCTGGTATTTTTAGGTGGGATCTGTGATCTGAACTTAGGTCCTTCTGCCTGTGAGTCAGAGTCTTAACCCCCCGAGCCATCTCTTTAAGCCCTGAGTACCTACATACATGTCTTTTGATGAGTATAATCATGCATTTTTATTGGGTTTCCTCGTAGGGGCGGATTTCTGAGTATCCACAGCTTCAGCAGCCACTGCCAAGCTACTTTTTCCGAGGGACAACTGCTTCAGCCTTGGGTTAGCAGCATGCAGCACGTCCAGACCACGCTAACAGTTGCTGCTTTGCAACCTTCCCAACTCTGGTCATGTCAGCACCAGAGCAACTTAGTGAGCTGTGAATCTTCTTTGAGCAGATGTCAGTCATTTGTTTAGTTGGGTCCCGATTGTAATGAGATATTCAGTGTTTTTTCCTTTGTCTCCATGACCAGTCAAAGCCACCATGACTGACTCAGCACCAGCCACTCAGGGCACAAGGCTGAGCGGGTTCTGGAAGAGGGGCTGCTTGAGGGAGAATTTCTGGGTCCCAGGATGCCAACCATTTTGGTATGTTTTGGCTGCCAGAGATGATGCCCTTCCCAATTCATTTCCTATCTCAAATAGCATATGGGAGAGGGTCCGTTTTCCTGCTTCACCCCCAACACAGGCTCTCCCTATTAAGCCTAAGTTTCCCCATTACTTTCTTGGGCTGCTATGGGAGGTGCAGAAGGTCTGGGTATCTTGGGTCTTGGCATGTAGGAGAAGAACCGTGTTTTCCTCTTTCTCTATCTCGATCTCTGTTTCTCTGTCTCTGTCTGTCTGTCTTTCTCCTTCCCTAGTTCTCCTCCATTCTACTTACTCAGCTGAGTATTTATCAAATGTGGCATCAAATACTGAGTCAACCCTGGGAATGAAAAATGACGCAGCCCCTGGAGATTACAATCATCCTCTCCTCTTCCTTCATCTGTCTCTGTTACCAGCAGCACCCACAGATTTTGCAAAGTGCCTCCCCATTCCTAGACTTGCAATGAGCATTAATTACAGCCCATGGACCTGGAATAAATTTTCTTTGTAGAGGGAGACTTTGGGAACTTCTGGTCTATGTGCATAGAGATTCTTTGTTTTTATTTTTATGCGTGTGTGTGTGTGTGTGTGTGTGTGTATGTCTTAGTGTGTGGAGATGCACGTGTGTGCATAGGTACATGTATGTGGGGTGCACATGCATGTGCGCGTGTGCATGCAGAGGCCTGAGGCTGATGTTGGGAGGCATCCTGGATTATCATTCTTTCATTGGAGCAGACAAAGACAGAAGTCACTAGTCAGCTAGTCTCCTAAGCAGCTTGCTCTAGAGAACCCTATCTCTGCTTTCTGAGACTGGATTCCGGGTAAGATAATTGCACCCCTTTCTGAGAATTCTGGAACTGCACCCGGTCCTCTGACTTGTTCTGCAAGCGCTTTAACTGCTCTATGACCCTTCCTCCCGTGGCTTCCTGTCATGTAACATGTCCTCTGTGACTTGATTTATTTTGGATACAGGTTCTCATAATGTAGCTCAGGCCGTCCTTGAATTCATGATCTTCCCGTTCTACCTCCCGAGAGCTGAGATTACAAGCAGGCATCCCCACACTTGGTTTCTATGTCTTACCTTAACGACCTGGGCAAGATCTGACTAATCCAGAAGGGCTAGAACATCACATCTGGAAGTCATGGGTTGTCTGTAAGGCCAAGAGAAATGCTGTCCCTCCCTTCGGTGGCACGAACCCACACATTTTTTCATTAGAAGAGAAACAACATCAGATAAACACCAAAGTATCTTAGACCAAACACCTCATCCTGATTGAATTCCAAACTGTACATTTGTTAGCTTTCTCCATGAAACTTCTTTTACTTGGTATTTTTACAAGCAATCAAGGCCCACAAGCAAAAGGAACTGAATTCTGGTCACCAGCTCTCAGATAAAAATGATGAGCAGATAAGATGGTGGGACTGTGTAGCAGTCTGCCTGCATAGTTGCTGATAAATGATCATCAAATGGCTTAAGGGAACAAGGGGTTTATTGTCTCTTATGATTATCTCTCAGTCCAGATTGACAGGAGAGCATGCACCAACACCAAGGCCGAGGGAACTGGCTACACCATCTCTATGTAATGACTGAGAGAGGGACCATCCTTACTTGCCAGACCAGCATATCTGACCAAGTGTATAAAAAGATGCTGACTTCCTCAACCAGCTCTCAGTATTTTATTCATCTGTTCAGGGCATAGTCCTACCCACCATGGGCTTAGCTCAAACCCTCAACTGTCAAGTTGGCCCCTGTGCCTAACTATGACAGACTGTAATTCTGGCCCTGGAAGGCAGAGCCTGGGAAACCCCAGAGCAAAGCAATACAGAGGTCCCTGGGTGACAAGAGGTACGTCAAAGTGAGAGGTGTATCTAGGTGAGAGGTAAGTCAGATGTCAGAGATGGGGTCAGATGGAGAGAATGGAGATGCGAGGCAGAAATGAATCCATAGGTGACGTCTGTCCAGTAGGTGAATCTAGGAAGTAAAGGCAATTCCTTACAGAGAGATATAAAGCCGGGAGACTAGGCATGAATCCATACAATGTCCTTCTGTGTTTGTCTCCATTGTCTCAAATATGCATGCGTGTGTGTGTGTGTTTGCATGTGGGTATATATATATGTGCAGGTGTGTGTGTGCTTGTGGAGACCAAAGGGTTGCTTTGGGAATCATCCTGGATTGCTCTACCTCCATATTGCTTTGCTCTGCGGTTTCCCAGGGCTGAAATTGCAGACCGCTGTTTTTTTGCCCTGTATTTTTATATGTTACCTGGGGATCTGAACTCAGATGCTTTTGCTTGTGAGGCAAAGGCTTTAACCTCTGAGCTATCTTCCCAATTCCAGCTTTTTTCTTTTTTAAAGGAATAATATTTCTTTTTTTAAAAAAGTATACTCATAATATTTTCTTTGTCCACTCCTCCTTGTATGAGCACTTGGGTTGAATGAACTATTTTGTAATTGTGAATCATTCTTTGATGAAGCTGGGATTACAGATGTTTCTGTGACATATACATTTTATTTCCTTGTGGAATTTCTGGATTATGTATATTAGTTCTATTTTTAAATTTTCTATTTTTTTATTTTTTTATTATTCATTCAATTGTGCGTGTGTGTGAGTGTGTGCATGTTTGTGTGTGTATGTATGTGTGTGTGTGTAGAACCATGGGCGAATTCGGGAACCATCATAGACCGCCTCCACCTCCTCCTTGTTTACTCTGCCCTGCGGCTAACACAGGCCTCCGACCCCCCTACACGGACCAGAAATGCAGGCCGCCCCCGGCTTCCCCCGGCGTCTATATCGGGTCTAGGATCCAATACCAGACCTTCCGCCTGCAAGGCAGAGGTCTTATACCCCATGCCACCTCTCAGCCCCAATTTTGTCTAATTTTTAAAAATAAACTTCCATACTGTTTTTGTTTGTTTGGTTTATGTTATTGTTTCACGACAAAGTTTGTTTTGGAACCAACTTGATAGGTAGTACAAAGCTGGCTTCAAATTAGTGATCTTCCTTTGCCTCAGGATTCATGAATATAAGGAAACTGTAAACAGGACCCTGTTGACTTCTTAATTTTATAACAGAGTTTCATTTAGACCATGTTTCATTTAGAATAAGTTTGTGAGATGTTCACCCAGCCGGGTTTGGACTGGACTATAGGTCAATTGTATTTCATCAAAATGGACATCTGTAAATATCTTCAAAATTATAGATGGTGAATTTTTCGTCTAACCACAGAAAATAGTAGGCAGGGCTACTTAATCAATTCGATTCCACATCATAGACATGATACAAAACCTTATTTGTATCCTGAACAGTATATTGTAATTACTACTGTGGCAATAAAAAAATCCAACATTAGCCAGCTACTGCTGTGTCCATACCTGTCTGTAATCCGTTGCACTGCAGATACTGAGACAGTTTGAAGCTGGCTGGGGTTTGACAGACTGAACCCGTTCACGCAATGCAAAAAAACACCCAACAATAAAAAGATAAAAAAAAAAAACACAAGTTTGTTTGCACTTGTGTGTGTGCATTGAAATTCCCACACCGAAATAGGCTTGGGGGACACAAAGCGATTTTATCTTCTTACAATTCTGACTTATAGTTTAGCCAGCTTGCCAGGAGAGTTCTTACCAACTCAAGAGCCCCGGGAACTGGCCACCCCTATTCTATGGTCCCCTCAGGGATTGCCTGAGAGAGGACAACCCTCCTCATCACTGGGATGTCCTGGGTGTCCTGCAAAAATATGCTAAAACATGTCATACTGTACCAGTTTCCTCCGTTCTTATCCACCAGCCTAGGAATGGTTCCACTCTCTGGGCCAGGTAAGCGTCATCTTAGGACTGTCCCCCCCCCTCTTGGAAAGAGGTACCAAAGTGTGGAGGGGGGGAGGGCTTTCCACCAGATAGCAGTCGGAAAGAAACTGCACACCAGACCTAAAGTCTGGAGGAGACTTCCTAGCAAATCATTATGCGGGCACTCCAAGAGTGCCAGCTTCTGGAATACTCTAGTGTTGTGTGTGTGTGGGGGGGCCTTTCTGGTGAGAAGCTATTTGAGTCTTTCGCTTCTTGTAAATAACCTTCAGCTCTACTCCTATAACAACCCAACAAAGTGGTTCATGAATTGACCTTGGGTGGAGTCATGTCTTGGATCTGTCATGGACTCCTATCTTGGGGTGGTAGATAGACGTTTATGTGATGTCGCCCCCCTCCCCCGCGAGAAAAGTTGCCCATAGCACCATTGGAACGCTAAGTGATCTTCAACCTCTCCGAGGACGGGAATGAGTGGTGACCAAGTTTGAAAGGTGTAGGAGAATGTTGAGTGGGGTCGAAGACTGGTACAAGCTCAAGGACGAAAGGGGCTTGAAAAGAACAATATTTCCAGCACAATAGCAGAACTCCAGCGCCTGGTAAATGACTGGTGCATTTCACAAATGGCCGTAGAGAAGGAATTTGCGCGATACTTCCAATACAAAGGAAATTGATCAATAAACTGAGTAATGGAACTTGCCAATGACACTGATATGATCGGCAGGGACGATAGATGGGGATTGAAAATATCATCATTCTACCTCATATCTAATTGCACCGAATTATACGCGGTCGGGAAACACAACAATTAAACAAAACCCCCCTTCTGGCTCCTTAGGTGGAATTAGTAACTTATGCAAAGTAGCATGGCAGGCTTAACCACAAGGCAGATTTGGAGTCAGATGATGCTGTCTGGAGCAATGGGTGGTATCCAGTCTTCAGAGTTCATATGCCAATCCTTGCCCGGGTGTGCACTTGAAATGATTTGAGGGGTTGTATTGTGTGTGTTTTTTTGTTCAATGTTAGCCTTGATTGGACTCAGGACCTCCCTTTCTCAGCCTCTTGCATGCTGGGAGCACAAGTGTGCCACCCTCATTGCCTGGAAAACTTGGATCCTTAGTAATTGAAAGACGGGATTTGATGTAAAAAATTTTTGTTTATTTTATTATTTAACTATTTTACATGTAGGTGGTGTAGACTGTGGGTAGGCCATGTAGTATGAGAAGGGCACTTGCCTATGTGTGCTTGTGTTCTAGGGAGGCCCCCACCAAGGTGGCAATCAGATTCATCCTAGGAGCCAGTCTGCAGCCTCGCCGGCTTCAAGATGGTCTTCGTGACTTAGCCTCCTCCAGCTTTGGCCAAGCCAGCCATGCCACCCCTGCTTTGAGGCGACTGTACCTTCCCTCTGGAACCTAGAGCTGAATAACCTCCTTTCTCACCTATAAGTTGTTTGACTTTGGGTGCTCCTCACAGCAATAGTTAAGGTAACTGTTACAGAAATTGTACGGGGGTAGTGGGTATCTGTGAGATTAAAAACAGCTGGTACCCTCAATGTGAAATTGTTGTGAAGCGCAGAGAATTGGTCAATCCCAAAAGTCAGGCCAATGGCTTGGATGTGGTAGTGTGCTTGGCAAATGTTTGTTGGGAAGAAATGTGGAGAATTATTGGGCACTTTGTGCTGGCGACGTCTTGGCATCTGAAGCCAAAGGGGCCAAAGGCCTTTCGTGTAGAGCTCAGAGGAGAGCATATGCTGTGAGAGCAGCAGCAGTGGAAGCCCAGCTTGTGATGTCCAGAGGGGAACAGAGACATGGTGGTTTGCAACTGGACGAGTGACACATGGAGCCATGTCGTTGTGCACGAAATTAGGTGAAGGTTTTGCCCTCTCCTAAGTTTGCTACTGAAATTAAGTGCTTGCGGAGGAAATTCAAAGCAATGTAGTCTTGACAATTGATATGGGCTTACTTTTCTTAGTTGTCTTCAGCAGTTATGAAAAAGGAGCAAAGAGATCAGGCCAGCGACAAGAAGAGCAAAAACTGTAAAATTGAATGATGAAAAACGCATGCTTAACACTTAAAGAGTCAACCAGGAAGAAGCAGCGACAAATGGGCTGTTGAGGATTCGCTCCATGTTGTAATCAAAGCCTGCTTTCAGTTTGGATAATAGGCGAGACTAGCTGAGTGCAGGATCCTCAAAGAAGGGGGGCTCCTACTGCATAAGAATGGACAGCAAATACATTTCAGAAGACTGGAGATAAAGGGTGAGTTCCAACGCAATAGTTGGTTTCTCATTTATAAGCAACTGCCCAGGACTGAAAGCGATGGTCAACATAGAGAAGCAATAATGCTGTGATTCAAAGGGGCCAAGTCTGGACAAAGTCGTCCATGTTGGGTTCCTGGTCTTTTAGCGGCATCAGTGATGCAAGAGGAGGAGATTCCTGGAAGTCCTCCTCCAAGATTTCAAAACCCATTCGGCTAAATCCGGCATCTTGAGGGCAAGAGCCTGCAGTTTAGAGCCAAGAGCGGGCAGTTGTGCTGTGGACTTAAAAGCCTGGTTTGCCCTTGAGAAGTAAAGATGTTAGAGATTCCAGGAACAATGTGGGACACCTGCAGGGAGCAGCTGTTATACCCGGGAGGAGCCGGCTCAGAGAGCAACGTATTCTTGGCAGCTTGCATTGGAGGGGTGGAACCAAGGTCCTTTGGAACTGAGACGATTTCAAAGAGGCTCGACCTGGTTGGACTTGGAGCTACAATATATTGGAGTTTGTCCTGCTGGGTTTCCGTCTTGGTATTGACTGATCTTTCCTGGATTATGGCCCCCATTCCTTCCTTTTGGAATGATAATGTGTTATTCTGTTCCAATTGTATGTTAAGTATGTAACTTGTATTTTTTGTTTTTTGTGTTGATTTTTACAGGAGGCGTTGGCTTTTGCTGTTGGGACGACCATTGTATCTAATGAAGACTTTTAAGTTGGACTGAGTATGGTTTGCCATAATGAGATGGCATGAGCGCCCGGTGGGGCCAGGGGGGGAATGTCATGGTTTGAAATGTGTCCCCCAAAATCTCAGTGTTTGGCAGGGCATGGCACAATTGAGAGGTGGAGACATTGGCTGGAGGAAAGCAGTCACAGGGGGGGGGCTTGAGATGGATTAGTCCCACCCTACCTCCAGGATAAGTCAGACTTTGCTGCAAGCGTCTGCACTCTCAGCTTCCAAGAGTCTGCGGTGACTTAGCCTTCTCCACTTTGGCCATCCACATGCTTTGAGAGACTGTACTTTCACCTGGAAACCGATAGCTGAATAAATCTCCCATTTCTCCCGTACAAAAAAAAAACCAGATTCATCCTAGATTTCTATATCCCTCGTGCTATGCTCTGGGGTTTTTTTTCCCCAGGCTTCTTTGTTCCAAGGCCAGGCATTGCAGGTTGCTGTTGTGATTTGATTTTTATGTAGGGATCTGTTTAATCTGAACTCGGGTCCGTTTGGCTTTGTGGATGCAAGACTTTTTACACGGATTAAGGCCATCTCCCCAGCTGTTTAAAATTTTTTTATTTGGACTGGAGATATGGTTCGGGTTAAGACTTTTTTTTTTCTACCTCACAAGGCAGAGGTGTCCTGAGTTTGGACGCCATGCCCACGTTAAAAGCCAGGAAGAAACAGCATGCTTCACAACTTCTAAGGGCCCAGGTAGGGAGGAGCCATGGGGAAAATCCCAGGTGAAGCAAAAAGGAATAACATAATCAGTGATTCCTGAAATTACACCTTGGGTTCTCCACATTGACACACAGTATCCTCTGATACACACAACACACACAAGGTTAAAATTTTATGAATTTGTTATGGTAAATGAATATGGGTGGGGCATGAAGGTGCGTATATGTAGCAGGGTGTGAGAGTGCACATGTGTGGGGAGGATGGCACCTGGCGTCCTCCTTTACTTCTCGTGTCTTAGTTCTTCGAGGCAGGGCCCTCCATTGAACCAGAATCCATTTTTTCCCACTAAGCGGGCACCAACACAAGCCGAGCAAGCTTCTGTGAAGTTTCCTATCACCTAAAGAAGACCCGCCGAGGAGCCACCCCCCCCCCACACCGCCACCACAACAGTGCTGGGATTAATCTAGGGCTTTTTAGCTGTGCCTACGTGGGGTGTTGGGATGTTAACTCAGGTCCATCATGCTTATGGTGGCAAGTTCTCTTATCCATTGTGGCATTTCTCTAGCCCTCTTCTGGAGATTTAGATTTTGGTGATCAAATCAGATATTTGATGCTTTTTGGATACAATCAAAGATTTATAGGCTGGAGAGATGGCTCAGGGCTAAGTCTCCTGCCCACAGCAGAAGGTTCCTGATTCAGATCCAAGGTCCCACATAAAAAAATGCCAGGATAAATGGTGATGGCCTGTACCTCTGAGCCTAATGCGGAGCTTGGGAAAACTCCGAGGAAAGCCAAGAACAGTATAGCAATCCAGGGATTCCCCGAAGTCATCCTTGGGGCCATCCACAAGTGACACACAGTGCCTGCTGATACACACACACACACACACACACACACACACACACTCTTTCTTATTCTTCTGTCTTTTCTTTCTTTCTGCCGTTCTTCCATTCATTTATATATCTGCGACCGTGAATGTTTGTCTTCGCGTCTTTCATATCGCACTTGATAGATCAATGCCATAGCTAACGACCCTAACATCCATTACCTCCCCTACCTCCCTCCCTACCTTCACCTCCTTCCTTCCTTCCTTCCTTCCTTCCTTTCCCTCCTCCTTCGTTCCTTCTTTCCTTCTCCTCTCTCTTTCTTCCCTTTCCTCTGTCTTCCTTTCTCCCTTCCCTCCCCTTTCTCCTTCTTTTCTCTCTCTTGCTCTTTTTCTTTCTTTCTTTCTTTCTTCTTTCTTCTTTTCTTCTTTTTTCTTTCTTTCTTTCTTTCTTTCTTTTCTTCTTTCTTCTTTCTTTCTTTCTCCCTCTCCTCCCTCCCCCCCTTCCCTCCCTCCTTCCTCTCTCTCTCCTCTCCTCTCTCCCTCCCTCCCCTCCTCTCCCTCCCTCCCTCTCTCCCTCCCTCCCTCTCTCCCTCCTCCCCTCTTCCTTCCTTCTCCCTCCCCCTGACCTGAAACTCACTACACAGCCAAGGATTACCTGATTCTCCTGTCTCTACCTCCGAATATTAAGGTTACAGGCATGTACCACAACACCCAGTTTTATGTCCATACTGCATCTTTGAACCCAGGGCTTCGTGCATGCTAAGCAAACAAACACTCTACTAACTCACCTGAGTTGAACACTCCCAGATTGTTCCAAAGAACAACCTGCCTATCTTGTGAGTCAGTCATGAATGCTCCTGGAGTCTAAAAGCATCTCTTCGTGTCCTCTTCCATCTCCTGCCCGTTCCATCTGCAGCCTCAGAAATCTGCCTGCCTGCCTGCCTGCCTGCCTGCCAGCCACACGGGTCTTTCTCCCTTCTCGGCTACCCCACTTTAATCGTGCTAAATGCAGCAGTAGCATCAGCAGGTTGGTCTATTTTCTTAGAATGCCGCCGTCCAGATTTACGCCCAGCTTGCATTTGCCTCAGTCTTTTGTGCCCTTGTAGCCTCCATAAGACCACCGCCAAGCCCTTCGTGTCGCCTATCAGCAGGTAAACACATCATTGGCGTGGGAACTGGGTTTCCACTCTCCTTACCCATTTCTTATCCCAGAACAAGGACACAGCAGTCATTTATGGTAAGAGAAAGCTGGGTCTCTGGCCCAGGGTCATGCATTGGAAGGGTGTACCCTGCTGGGGCTGTAAGTCCTGGCATCTTGGCTTCAGGCTAATGCTTTTTCACTGGTTTGCAATGACATCATTAGGAGCTCATTAGCTTAAAGAGTAACTAACTTGTTCTTTAGCACCCCACTAAAGAGTGTTAAGCAGGATGAGCCCCTGGTTCAGGCTAGTCAGGCTCTGATCAGGATTTTATTGTCGGTAAGTTTTTTCAGAAACTAAAGGGCTCTGCTCTGTGCTTTCGGGAGAGTAGCAACTCATTTACCAGAGTTTGCAGCCATTTAAGGGTCAGTTATTTACCAAGGACAATTAAAACGCTTTACATTTCAGTTTAATCTGTTGGCCTTAGTTGGGTCAAGGTATTAAATTAGCCCAAAATGAAAACCCCAGCCCTAAACAAGAGAAGTTATAGAATGATACACTGTCAGTTTTCCTCCTTATAAGAAGGTAATGATGTTTATGGAAATTGCCTTGTGTAAATCAGTGTAGCTAAAAGCCCAGTATGTGACCAATTTATCTTTTCATAGTGTGGATGCAGAAAAAAATTATTCTTTGATTTTTGACTATATCCATGGCTTGAAGAATTCACCTCTCTTGATGGTTATGTCTTTGAAGCCTGGATCTACCTGACGTCTTATTAGGAGTCATGGCTCCTTTTTCTAATGGCTCTTCCCTCATCTCTCTTGCTCTTGTCAACAGTGCATAGCTTTGTTCTTTCAGGTGCAACTTTTATTTATTACATCCTTTATTTATTTGGTCCATTCTAGAACTTTCCAAAGGTGAATGTGATGAAAAAAGAGAGCATAAACTGTGAGAAACTTAGCAGTGGGGTATGGTATTGTCGGGCAAAATTAAACTCTACTTGCTTTTTTGTTCACTAATTTTTCTATGAGTTCTTGTGTGGTAGTTGATAGTCAGTAACCTTTTAGAGAGAAGAGTCATTTTCCTAAGAAATACACTGCAAAAACAGAGACTGAACACACATTTAGAATACTTATCCAGTGAAAATCCCATGTAGAGTTTGTGGATGTAAGACTGTTTTAAAAAGTGGCATCCATTCACATCAGCTTCAGCTATGACTGACAGTGTCAGAGACTTCTTGAGACTTTGTAACCTGGGAAACAGATGAATTCTCAAATGCCACCTGAATCTGTAAACCTCGATGCACACTGAATCTAGTGTATTTGTCATGAATCCCAAAGGTTTTGCTTTAAGAATGACTCTTGAAGTATTAATAGATTCGAGGCTTAGGTTTACTAATGATGTTCCTTCCTTTAATAATTTATTCATTACCAAAATCAGGCAATGATGATTTTTTTCTAACATGTATTTAAAGAGCAGAAACCAGAAGTATAAGATGACAAATTGGGCCTGTGGGTGCTTGGGGTGGGTTTAGTCCACTAATGAGGAGACTGAGTTGAGCTATTGTGTATTTCATAATCTTCAAGTCTTTTTTTCCTTGTATGTATGCCTGTGAATTATGTGTGGACAAGCGGGCCTGTGCCTGTGGAAGCCCAGAGTAACACTGGGAATCATCCTGCATTGTTCTGCCTCCTTTTTGCTTTGCTCTGGGGTTTCCAGGACACCACCTTCGAGAGCCAAAATTGCTGCTTCTATATCCACCTAGCATTTTTTACACGAGATCTGGGGTTTCAAACTCAGGTCCTTTTGCTTGAGAGGCAAAAGTTTTAACTTCTGAGACATCTTCCCATCTCAGTCTTCAGATCTTATATTTCTGTTTTCAGAAGATCTGCCAAAATCTGAGTGTGGCAAATCCTGGATTTTAAAACCTGTCTTCATTAAGACTTAAATGTTACATACGATCCTAGGGGCATGTTTCCTTCTCTGCTTTTAAAGGAAAGAGAGATACTTTCCTTTAAGAGCTCAAAATTGTTCTTTTATTATTTCTTCAGTCTGGAAATATGAAGTATAGCCTTCTACAAAAGCAACAGTTTCCTGTAAAAAATAATTTTAACTGTCTCTATATATACAACACATACACATGCTTCTAAAACATTGAATACTATTTTTCTTGGGTCAAAAGTAAATGGACTTTACTCTTCTGCCCATGTTCTTTTACTTACGTAGTTATGTCTCTGGGTCATTTTGTTTGATAACATGATTTCAGACTTTTTTGGAAAGCTGGCTAGCTGTCTTCGCTTCTCTTCCCCAGCCTTTAAAGATAGAACCTTCCCCACTTACTCATCATTCCCTCCCTGATATCAAAGGCAGATGATCTACCATTTAACATTGGCTTTTTGACAGGGTAGACACTTGAATGTAATCACAGTCCCAATAATGGAATTTTGCATTTGAGAACTGGCCAGATCCACTGTTCATCTTCTGTGGTACATGAAAAATTAAAATTTCTCCTCTCTTCCAATGATTTTTACCTCTTTCCTTCTCTACATATGCCTCCCTCATAAGTCTGTGCAGCTTAGTGGGCTGGAGACAAAGTTATTTATAGATTCTGGCAGCTTCGAGAAGCCTCAAAAAAGAGAGAGCATCACTCATGACCTTGAGATGGTTTCCAGGGAGGGACTAAGTCATAGCAGATGAGTCGTGAAGTGCCCCAAAGGCTTATCTTGTGATCTCTGGCACATTTTTCTTTACAGTTATTTTTCTTCGACACTTAAATTTGTTTCCATTCTAGTTTCTATGAGGCATTTTCCTCACTACATTCTTCAGCTTCAAGCCTCCAAACGTTGGGACTAAATCCCACAACCAAACCATTCAAAAGTTGCTTTGTCTTTTTACTATGTATTTCCTTTTCTTCTTTTTTATGTGCATATTTATTTGAAAAATGTACATATATAAAAATATTTTTGGATGTGAAAATGATTTATTTTGATTTGATAAATTTATATCTCTGTGGAAAGAGAGAGAAAGTGAGAGAGAGAGAGGAACCTGCTATATGTCCTGGGTCAGCTGGTTATTGAAAGATAACCAGTTCCTCACGCACCCTAAGCTTAGAGTCGCTTGCAGTGGTTAATATGAGGAACTAATGAGTCTGTGACATGGCAGTGCTGGTGGAGGGAGACACAGAATGTCATGAGGGTGTAGGGGAGAGTTCATAGCTCTGTGGTCTTCTTCCCTTGAAGAGGGAACTGAGAAAATGATGACAATGAGAATAACGTATCTTCTCAGATGCAATATGGTGTGTGTGTCATATGCGACATTGTAGAACTTCATAGGTACACACATAAGAGTTGAGACATTGAAGAAAACCTTTTGATTTCATTGATTTGATGGGAGGTGCTACAGGTCACTGCAGAGTGCTTCCTCTTCCAGAATCCACCTCTGCCCAGTTCTGCTCTCTGCTCACATTTCTAAAGGATGGCTTTCTCGTCGTCACTAAAAACAATCTTTTCTAACTGTTCCAATATTCCAGTTGACTAATCTCTAATCTGATATCTCTCACAACATGTCCAACCTAAACCTCTATATCCAAACTTTAGTTTTATTATTTGTCATCAATTAGCAATGATTCTTATTCGATAAACTGGAAAGACCCGGTCAGCTGTGCCTTTGTGGTTCTCATGGCGCACGGCCAAGAAGGGCTCCTCAAGGGAGAAGACGAGCAGATGGTCAGACTGGAGGACCTCTTTGAGATCTTGAACAACAAGAACTGCCAGGCCCTGAGGGCCAAGCCCAAAGTGTACATCATACAGGCCTGCAGAGGAGGTAGGGTGGGGCCGGGAACCCTGAGTTCTTATCCTTTGGAGGAGAGGATAGTAAGAGAGGTGAGGGTCTCCATATGTATCCCTGGGTAAGCTGGAGCTTAGAGAGTAGCCCAGGTTGGCTTCGAACCCACCATCTTCTTGCCTCGGCTTCCCAGGTGCTAAGATGACCAACCATATGGCCACCAGACCTAGCTGAGTTCATGTCCTTAGTCCAACCCTGTTCCAGATCTAGGGCCCGGCTGAGCCTAGTGAGCCACCAAACTCTCTGTCCTGTGACCCTCTATCCCTCCCATCATCCTCCTTGGATTCTCTCCACCATCGCCACCCTGCTCCTTGGTTGCAGAACACAGAGATCTCGGGGAGACAGTCGGCGGCGATCAAGTCAGGGAGATCACAGAAGTGGACTCCCAGACCATCCCAACCTACACGGACACGCTTCACGTGTACTCCACAATGGAGGGTAGGAGTGCTTCCCTTCTCCGACTGTCCTTTATCCCTGAACCTCTTCTCCAGGAAGAGATGGTCTCCCCAAGGCTCCCCCTCCACCTCCCAGAGAATTCCACAATCCAGTTTTCTGAAATCCCTAGGGTTCATAGCCTACAGGCATGACCAGGAGGGTTCCTGCTTCATCCAGACTCTGGCCGACGTGTTCACGAACAGGAAAGGACCCATCTTGGAACTTCTGACAGAGGTGAGTTAGGGCAAGGTGTCTGGAAGCCCTCAGCAAAGAGTCAAGCAGGCAGACTGCACCTTTCCACCCTTTCCCCCTGCCCAAATCCCCACGTGGAAACCAGCATGTCTGTCTTGCAGCAACAAAGTAGGATTCCCAAGCTCAGTGTGTGAGATTGTCTAAGTCAAATTTGAATCCACTTCTATAAGCATATCTTTGATGTTTAACCAATGTTTGGGCAACATTTTTTTTTTCTTCTAAGGTGATGTGTTTATTGCAGATTAGGCTAGATAAATGGATGGGCAAATTATAGAGAGAAGATAGATAGATAGATAGATAGATAGATAGATAGATAGATAGATAGAATAGATGATTGATATATAGATACATAGATGGTAAAAGATAGATAGATAGATGGTTGATATATAGACACATAGATGGCAAAAGAGATAGATAGATGCATACATACAGACATAAGTAGACAGATGCATAGATACATAGATAGATGATAAATATGATAAACAGATGATTAATACATAAATGGATGATAAATAGATGACAGATATATAGATAATAGCTACGTAGATGATAAATAGATGACAAATATGTACGGTTGATAGATGCATAACCAGATGTGGGCTCATGGTAGATGACAGATAAAATAAATAGATGATGGAAGATAGATAGATATGACAATATAAAAATTATAATGATAGATACTTAGCTGTTAAGTAGCTAAATGATTGATAACAGGTGATAGATAATAAATAGATATGACTGATTGATTGATGATAGAGATAAATTATGGTGAGAGATAAATTATGATAGGTATATAGATAAGTAGATAATTTGATAGATAAACAGATGATAGGTAGGTAGGTAGATAGGTAGGTACGTAGATAGATAGATAGATAGATAGATAGATAGATACATACATACATACATACATACATACATACATACATACATACATAAATTATAGAGAGGCGTTCGTGCTTACAATCCCAGTACTTAGAGGCTGAGTCAGGAGGACCATGAGTTCAAGACCAGTCCGGACCATCTGATGAGATTTTATCTCAAAAACAAGAAAAGAATATGCACTGAGCTTAGAATAACATGTATAAAAAATGTCCAACTAATGACTACAGAGAAACTATGGGATAGAAGGAGATAGTTAAGGACTGTCGTTCTGAGACATGGGTACCCACCCACCCGGATCCCCAGCCTCCTCTCTCCACCCCCATTCACCCCTGATACCAGCCTGCCAACAGCAGAGCCCCCCAAACTGACCCCACTTGTCGCGGCAGGTAACCCGACGTATGGCAGAAGCAGAGCTGATCCAAGAAGGGAAAGCAAGGAAGGTGAACCCCGAAATCGAAAGCACCCTCCGGAAGCGGCTGTATCTGCAGTAAGAGTAGACAGGGCACCAAGAAGCAACACTGCAGGTGTTATGTCTACCCCATGGATACAAAGAAGCAGCTATCCCACCCTCCAAAGATCGCTACCCAATCCCTCTCTCGTCACACCCTTCCATCCGTGTCCTTGGAACAAGATAGCCCAGACGAGCACATCAACCTTTCCTTCTCTCCTTCTGGCTGGATGTCATTCCTCTCTTAACGCAATCTCAGTCCTGCTTTCTCCTCCTTTACACAGCTCAGACCTTCTTCTCCCTCCTATGAATTATACAGGAAAATAAATAAATGAATTCCTATTTCAAAGGTAGGAGCTTTTCAGAAGACTTCTAGAAACTCTCAATAACTTACCAGTTGACTCTTCAGAATTTTAGCACCAGCTAGAAGATCGGCCACACCGTCCTCCAAAGTCTGTGGCTCCTGTCTGTATGAACAGATATCAGAGTTGCTCTGGATAGCTGATAAATCATGATCAATCACCTTATAGGAACAAGGGGTTTTATTGTCTTATAAATGTCCAGTTATAGCTCAAAGTCCAGCTTGGCAAAAGAGCTCATACCAACCTTGGGGAGCCGAGAAAACTGGCCACACCATATTCACAGGGCTGCTGACAGATAAATAAAACGCATTCCCACCTAGTCTCTGTGAGTTCATTCTTGCAACAATGCAAAAATCTTCTGCCTCCCCATCCTCTACCCCACCTCACCCCCATCTCTATGCATTACTACCTCCATTTCCCCAAACATGGAGTTTCCTGTTTTTCCTTACCATCTTTGTAAGACCCTGCTGCATCCTTACATAGTCTAGAAAAACATTCTTAATTTCTTCTGGTTTATACTACCCTCTTACCTAGAATCAAATGCCTTCCAAATTACTTTCGGTGGGAAGCGGGGAACAATCCTCAGTTGACATCATGAATGTTCAATAAACAGTTGTCAAACTGTGTGTGAAATGTGTTAGAATCTTTGTTCTATGCTAAAATCCTAAGACCAAGAGTGTCGAAATTTCTCTGCAAGTTGCCGATAAAATCACAACTAAATCACTTACGGGAACAGGGGGTTTTATTCTGACAATTATCTGAAAAGGAAGAAGGGGAGGTGGGAAGCAGGGATAAGAACTCAAAATGCTTATAAAACTAGGGAAAAGCTCACTGCAGTGAGACTTGTTCTTCCCAGACCTGCATCATGACTGACACACCAACATGCCCCCCATAGACTATCAGGAACTCAAGAGAGATGAGACCACACAGATGAAATCTTGGGGACTAGAGCTGGATGAGTGAAGGGAAATGACCCTATCAGTGGGGCAGCCTGAGGAGGGGCCGCTTGGTCTGCCACAGAGGCCTGAACCCCCGAAAGAGTAGACAAGCCAGAGGGAACCCTGGGGTCCATAGAAACAGCCAGGCAGGAGAGTGAAAGGGAGTGGAATAGATTGATGAGGGGAAGGGAGAGGAATGGGAGGGAGGATGGAGAGAAGCAGAGATAAATACTCAATATGCTTGTAAAATTAGAATAATTAATTAATTAATTTAAAAGAACTAGGGAAAAAATTTTAATTACTAGAAAATAAAAATAAATAATGCAAAATTAGACCAAAGGAAGGAAGGAAGGAAGGAAGGAAGGAAGGAAGGAAGGAAGTGTCATAGTTAAGCACAGGTGTAAACTTGACTGTTGAGGGTTTGAACTCTGGGCACAGTTGTAGAGAGCTGATGGTCAAGTTAAGCCCAGAGCAAACCTGAAGGAGATTGTCCAGCTGATGGGGAAGACGCAGCCCATGGTGGGTGAGATTAGGCCCTGGATAAATCACAGAGAGCTGGTTGAGAGAGTTGGCATCTTTCTGTTCACTTGGCCAGACATGCTGGTCTGGCAAGTAAGGATTGTCCATCTCTCAGCCGTTATGCAGTGATGGCGTGGCCAGTTCCCTCGGCCCTGGTGTTGGTGCGTGCTTTCCTGTCAAGCTGGATGAGAACTGTAACCGGACTGTCGTAAGAAAGTAAACTCCTTGTTCTCTTAAGCTATGTGATGGTCATTTATCAGCAACCATGTAGGTGGACTGCAACAGGAAGGAAGAAGGAAGGAAAGAAGGAAGGAAGGAAGGAAGGAAGGAATGAAGGAAGGAAGGAAGGAAGGCAGGCAGGCTGGCAGGCAGGCAGGCAGGCAGGCTAAAAAAATGATCTACCACTTTCCTGCCACTCACTACCTGTTCGTCCATGGGTCATTCCTGATCCATTTGAACCTACTCAATAAGAAATGACTGGGGGACTTGGGAGATGGCTCAGTGGTTAAGACCTTTTGTGCCTCAAGCTAAAAGACCCAAGACCCCAGATGAAAAATGCTGGATAGATATGTTGACAGCATGCAAGGGAAAACCCCAGAGCAAAGCAGTAAGAAGGTATAGCAATCCAGGATGATTCCAGATGTCACCTTTGGGCCTCCACAGGGACACATACACTCAAGTGTGCTCCTGTACACACATGCCCCCCCCCCACATACACCACCCACATACAAAACACACACATACACCAATGCATGCACCCCCATGTACATGTGCACTCACCCCACACACACATATATGTGCACTTACCTGCATGTGGATACACACCATGCACACACACAGATGCACACCTGCACACACACGCAGACATGCACACATTCAGACATGGACACATACACTTGAAAATCCAACCACAAACGAAAAGGAAATTAAAAATAAGCCAGGCATGGGGGCCATGACCTGTAATCACAGCACATGGAAGGTAAAGGGAAGCAGATCTTGGATTACAGACCATCCTGAGCTAGTAAAACTGTGCCCCACCCACCCCACCCCAAAGAAAAGAAAATTAAACAGGCATAATGGTGTTTTTATGTGGGACCCAGGATCTGAGCTTCTCTCCAGTCCAAAATATTTTAAATTTTAAAAAACAGCAAAGGCGGCGGGCTGGGGAGATGACTCGGAAGCTAAGGTACTTGACAGGCATCCCATGTTAAATGTGGGCTACTTGTGGCAACTCGCCTGTAATTCCAGCCCTGGAAGTCAGAGCCTGGGAATCCCCAGAGCAAGCTGGTTAGCCAACCTCGCCCTAACAATGTGCTCTGACTTTATTTAGAGACCTAGTTTCATAGCAATAAGGTAGAAGAACCATCAAGGATGATTCCTGATGTCACCCTTGGAACTCCACAGGCAAGCACACTCATGTGCACATGAACAGACACACACACGCACCCACACAGACACATGCAAACATACATCATATATATGCATGCACCCCATACACACATACACATGGAAATGGGAAAAAAATAGAGGGTGATGGAGAAGGACTCCTACTGTCGACCTCTGGCTGACAGACATACATACGCATGTGTATACAGACCCATACACACATGAACATGTAGAGATACTACACATGCAAAATAAATGATGGATTATAACAGTCTCATATATCAACCTGACACCTAGAAGGTGAGCCCCTGGGGATATCTAAAAGGATTTATCTAGCAAAGACTGGTCTCTGGGTAAGCCTATAGGAGACTGTCTTGATTGCACAATCGATGTGGGAGAATCTGCCCAATGCCAGGTACCATTCCCTGGGCAAGTAGGTAAGCTTGGAGAGAGCTAGCTGAGCATTGGCAGGCAGGGCAACCAGCCCAGGGTGCAACCTTGGCCATTGCTCCCTGCTCTTGTTGTGGATATGGTTTGACTCTTGGAGAAATATCCCTTCAACAAAAATGAGAGACCAAGGCTAATTATTGGATGAAAGAGAGTTTATTTACACTAATGAACCAGAGCTGGATCTCTCCAGTAAGAGAGATTGGCTCCTCCCCAAGGGCATAGTGTAATTTATAGGCTTTGGTGTGAGAAAGTCTTTTGATATGCAGAAGCAAACAAGTAGAATCCTCCAGAAGCA
Source organism: Typhlomys cinereus (assembly GCA_023101885.1). Classification (NCBI taxonomy): domain Eukaryota; kingdom Metazoa; phylum Chordata; class Mammalia; order Rodentia; family Platacanthomyidae; genus Typhlomys; species Typhlomys cinereus. The sequence continues at coordinate 256,943 of JALPQD010000364.1, read as the reverse complement.
TATACAGAAGTTTAACTGTTATCTTTTTCTTATATTAGCTGCAATCGTAGAGCTTTTTTGCACATTTGTGCTTTTTCTAGTTTAGGGAAGAGGTGGGCTGCTCTCCCTGGGAGACCTGGGCAATTTTCCACAAGCCTTTGTAGACACCTTTTAAATTTTCTACTACATGACCAGTTCCCTCACTTTCTGGAAAGTTCCTCCAATCATGATGGACTGTAATCTGAAATCATGGGTTGGAATAAAATCTTTTGTCCTCTGAAATTGTTTTAGTCATGTATTTGTTACAACAGTGAGATGTGAAACTAAAATATAGACAGTGGAAAGATAGAGTGAGAAATAGATGATAGAGATACATAGACTGACGGACAGATATTTAAAAATATACCTATCATATGATGAGCAACCCTCTGCTAGGCATATACCCAAATTAAATCATTAGATAAAGACACATGTGTGTCCATATCCATTGTGATTTATTCATGGTAGCTAAGATATTAAAAAAAAAAAGCAACCGTCCATCAAAGAACAAATGGTTGAAGAAAATGTGGCATGTGTATAAGTTCACACACACATACTGGAATACTATTTAGCTTTAAAAGCAAAGGTGGTTCTGCCATTTGCCTTAACATGGGAAATATTAAGAGCATTATGCTAAGTGGACTAAGCCAGATACAGAAAGGCTAGAGACCATTGAAGAGTGGTTGCCAAGGAAACTGGCTTGGGAAAGAAAAAGGAGGTGTGGGTCAAAGTACATGGAAGAACATATATAACAAGCGTGAAGGCCTGTATCTGTCATTGTAACACTGGGAAGCTGAAACAAAGGAACCATGAGTTTGTGTGTGTGCTTGTGAGTATGTGCACATCTGTGTGTAATGTGTTTATATATGTGTACATGTATGTTCTTATGAGTGTATGTATGCATTATGTTTATATGCATATGTGTGCATATGTGTATGAGTGTGTGTGGTGCTGAGATGAAACCTAGAACCAGTAGACAACAGCTCTACCACCGGCTCATCTGGCTCATCCAGCTCCCAATCACCTTTTAAAATTTTATTTTAAGGGGCCATCGAGATGGCTCAGCAGGTAAGGTGACTACACTCAAACCCAGGGACCTGAGTTTGAGCCCCAGAAACCCACATAGAAAAAAAGAGGACTGATTTCTCAAAGTTGTTGTCTGACTTCCACCCATGTTGTGATATGCATGTTCTCTCTCTCTCTCTCTCTCTCTCTCTCTCTCTTTCTTAAACTATTTTAAATATAAAATATTCAAATATTATTTCTTCCAGTAAGACCAAAGCTTAATTTTTGTAGACTTTTTTCTTCAAATCACAAATGGCACAAATTAATTAAATACAGTCAGAGAATTTAGGAACTAAAGACAATCTGTTTTTCATATTTGTGAATAATTTTCATCAATAACATTCAAATTTTATTCACTACCAAACCATTTCCAAAGACCCCCCCAAGTTTAGTCCCAGGTTGAGCATGAGATGCAAGTTCATTAAACTTTAAAATGATATAACAATTTTATAACACAGCAGATAAAATAGTAAAACAGTGAATAAATGAACTCTTCAGTTAGGTGATTTTTGTTTTTGAAATCTAGTTCTTCCAGTTAATGACTTCAATACTAAACTTGTATTGTCAAAAGCCAGTGAGCTTTGAAGGGTCTTTTGTTACTGCAGTAGACTCTAGTGTTTACCGACTGGTACACCACCAGACACAATTGAAAGTGCACATTGCAGTGGATATCATGATAAGGATTCCAGTGGCCACAGAAGAAACTTATGTAGTCTATGAGCTAAAGACAAATCTACTTTCTATGTGTGTGTGCGCGCGCGCGCGCGCGTATGTGTGTGTGTGCGCGCGCGCGCGTATGTGTGTGTGTGTGTGTGTGATATTCAGGAATTATTCTGGATTGCTCTATCTCCTTAATACTTTGTTCTGGGATTTCCCAAGCTCTACCTTCCAGAGCTAGAAACACAGGCCACCGGCCATTTCCTCCTGGTTTTTTAAGTGGAATCTGGGATCCGAAATCAGGACCTTCAGCTTGCAAGGCAAAGGCTTTAATCCCTGAGCCATCTCTCTCCAGCCCTATTTTCTACTTTTTTTTATTTTTATTATTATTATTATTATTTATTCAACTGTGCACATGTGCGTGTGTATGTGCGCGCGCGTGTGTGTGTCTGTGTGTGTGTAGAACCACGGACGAATTCGTGAACCACCATGGACGCCTCCACCTCCTTCTGCCCCGGGATTCACAGGCTCCGCCCTACCAGGACCAGAAGCGCAAGCCGCCCCCGCTTCCGCCTGGCGTCTATACGTGGGGTCTAGGATCCGAACTCAGGACCTTCTGCCTGCAAGGCGGAGGCTTAACCCCTGAGCCACCTCTCCAGCCCCCCTATTTTCTACTTCTATGATCAATTTCCACTTAAAGATGCTCAAATTTTATTCACAACTCAGCACAAAACATTTCCAAAGACCTTGAATTTAGCAGGAGACATAAGACAAGTGAAGGGATTTCTAGTTTTGAGAACTGGGTTCAAAAACTCATCTACCTTTTTTTTCTTTTTAATTGGCTGGGTTACTTGGGAGGAGAATATTGGCTGTTCATGTGGTTATTCTCAGAATGGTCAATTATAAGCAATGAGGTCACCTTTATTGCAGCCAATCCATCCAAACGTTACAGGATTTCTGTCCAAGTTCTTGTATCCCATATGCAATCAAAGACGCCATTGAATGGTTTAAATAAAATTCACTGAAAGGTGAGAAAGGGAGGGACACACGATTGCTGGGGAGAATCAGGGGGAGCAAGAAGTAGTCTGTGGCTCCAAGTCTGTGGCTCTGAATCCTTTTAAAGGAACTTTTGAGGGATCAAAAATGGAAACTTTCTGTTGGTTTCCTCTCTGATCTTGATTGGTGGTCCCTGGTGGGGCCAAGATTGAAAGTTCCGCTGGTGGGCGCTGTGGACCCCCTAGTGGGGTGCCTATGTGCTGAATTCATTGTAGGCTTCAGAAAGTCAACCTTCCCAGTGTATGTGTTGTCTCTCATACAGACTTGCTGCCTTGCTTAATTTCCTCTGGTCTCTCTGTTCTTGCTACTTAGAGAAACCCAACCTCTGAGAAAACTAATCCACCCCCCCCACTCCCCACCTCCCTACCCCCCACCCCAGCTGATAAGAACCTTCAAATGAAGAACACTTCGACCTTAGCCTCAAGGTAGGATTCACCCCTCCAGAGACTGCCTGTTAGTTCCTGACTGTGTGAGATATGGAGGGGAGGGGGGATAGTAGGAGGAGGAAAAGAGGAGGAGAAAGGAAGAGGAAGGGGGGGGGGAGAGGAAGAGAAGGGGAGAAAGAGGGAAAGGAGAAAATGGAAGAAGAGGAGTAAAAAGAGGAGAAGAAAGAAGAGGAAAAGGAAGGAGACAAGGAAGGATAATAGAGGGAAGGAGTCATGGGTCCTTCTGGTTTGACTACCAGTGATATCAGACCATTTCTTTGTCTGATCTCCCCGCCCCCAGTGCCAACACACACACACACACACACACACACACACACACACACACTTCAAGTGCCCTCTTATACATGCACACACATATAAGCACAAAAAAAATATAGGAAAAAGATGCACAAGTAATGAATAAATTCTTGGAAAAGTGTTCAACATCCTTAGCCATCAGGAAAATGTGAATTAACGCTACTTTGATATCCCATCTCATCCAATCAAAATGGCTAATAAGAAAATAATGGCAAATGCTAGTAAGCGTGTGGGGAAAAGGAAGGCTTCTTTTCAATAAATAGAATCACTAACTGACAAAGCCACTATGAAAATTAATATGAAAGGATCCCCAAAAACCTAGAAGTAGAATTACCTACCATATGACCCTGGGTATATAGACAAATGATTCTAAAATCTACTACGGAGAAACTTACACATCTATGTTTAATAAGTGCAGTATATTGCTGTGTCTTGCTCCTATTCTTCCATCTACTTTTGAGCCTCTTCTTATATTAAGATCTTTGTTTCGACAGCCTTTTAAACAAATCTCTTTGTTTAGGAGATGACCTCGACCATCAATCAGGATGCAAGCAAGGGCAGTACAGAAGCAGCAAAACTGAAAACAACAACAAACTATATAATTTAGAACACCAACGACCCTACATTATTCACCCAGAACCAGACCAGCCAAATCTCTCCTCATCCGAAAGCAAGGGAACCTTGCAGAAGAGGGGGCGACAAGATTATAAGAGCATAAAAATGGGGAGGACCAATGATATGCAAGATACTCCACAGAAGTCAGGGCTGCAGCAGTCAGGATACACAATGGCTGACATGTCAACAACCCCCCAAAGTCTAGCATGGATCTCAGGGGAGAAGGCTTCAGGCAGTAGGATCCTTAGAGGAAAGGGGTTAAACAGTCATAATAGAGTTCCCATACTAGCAGGCAGCCCAAGAAGTCCTACTAAGTCCTGAACCCTCACTAGTGTAGACAACTCAGAGGGGAATTCAGCGCCCACTTAAACAGATGCTCTGGAGGATGGGAGGGAGAAAGCAGGAAGCACCAAGAGAGGAGGAGGGAAGGAAAAGGGGTGAAAAGAGGGGGAGACTGCGGTGAGTGAAATGGGGGACAACAGAGGGGAAGGGAGAGGGGAAGGAGAAAGAGGGGGTACCTACTGAGCTTGTATAATTAGGCAAAAAATGTAATAAAAATAAGTGCAGTATTATTCACAACTGTCAGGTAATGAAAGCCACATAGATGTTAATCAACACATGAACTCAAAAGAAAAAATAATACATATACACAATAGAATTTCATTGGCTGTAGAAACAATGCAGTCTTAACATTTGCAAGAAAATGGATGGAACTAGAAATCATTACATTAAGCAAAGCAAGCTAGACTCAGAAAAACAAGTGATGTGAGTCTCCTCTCACGCTAACTCCTGGGCGTGTGTGGGGTGTGTGTGCTCCTGTGTGTACATGTGTGTGTGGTATATGTGGTATATGTATATGTGTATATGTGTGTGGTGTGTAGTGTGTGCATTATATGGTGTATGTGTATATGTGTGTGGTGTGTAGTGTGTGCATTATATGGTGTGTGGTATGTGTGCGGGGTGTGTGTGTGTGTGTGTGTGTGTGTAGTGTGTGTATGTATGTAGTCTGTAGTATGTGTGTGGCATGTGTGTATGTGGTGTGTGGTATGTGTAGTGTATGTGTGTTTGTATTGGGGGAAGTTTTTAGGAGTATTTGTGTGAAACTAAAAAGAGAACCATGGGGCTGGAGAGGTGGCTCAGGGGTTAAGCCTCTGCCTTGCAGGTGGAGGAAGGGAGGAGGGGGAAGGGGGAGGAAGAGGGGGCAGGGAGAGGGAGGAGGGGGCGGGGAGAGGAGGGGGCGGCCCGCATTTCTGGTCCTGGTAGGGAGGAGCCTGTGATTCCCCGGGGAAGAGTAAACAAGGAGGAGGTGGAGGTGGTCCGTGGTGGTTCCCGAATTGGCCCATAGTTCTACACACACACAGACACACACACACACACACACACACACACACACACACACACACACACGCGCGCGCGCACACAATCGAATAAATAAAAAAAGAGAATCATAAGATTGGAAGGAGCAATCTGAAACAAGCAAAAAGATAATGGAATACATGTGCTGGTAAAGAAGGGGTCACTGGGGCGAGGAAGAGGAAAGGGAGGGAGCAATGGGGGATGTGACCAGCTAGTAAAGTGCTTTTCCTGCTATGCCCAAAGCCCTAGCACTACATAAAACCAGGTCTGGTGGTGCACACCTGTAATCCCAACACCCAGGTGAAAGAGGCGGGAGCATCGGAAGCTCCAGATCATTGTCCTGTACATAGGAAATTTGAAGCCAACCTCAAAAAAAAAAAAATCAGTAAGCCAAAGACAGATGTTTAGTATGCGGGGGAGGGGTTAGGCAGTGCTCGAACCCACAGCTCTGAGCATGCTGGACAATCATTCTACCAACTGAGCCGCACCTACAGCCCCGGCATTGTGATTCACATGATGTAATCCTTCCACCATGGAAACACATAGCCAAACATCATGTGAGACCTCACAGGCATCTATAAACACTATTTCTTGATTAAAAAAAAAAAAAAAAAAAGCTTAATGAAAACAAGCAAAAATAATAGCTTGGTTATTTTAATGTGTGTTGTTTCATCAGAATCCATGATGGCAATTTATCGATGTGCTATGTCAAGGCATGTGTTGAACAAAGCAGCATCTCTTTCTCTTCTTGTCATTCCTTTTGTACATATTTTATTGCTTTTTCCCTTTTACCAGCCCTGGGGATGAAAGTCAGAACGTCATACATGCTAAACAAGTGTTCTACATCTGAGCCACACCCTCAGCCCTTCTCACCATTTCTTGGAACCTTCTAGCTCTCCTCTTCTGATCATCATAAAATACACAATAGACTATTGTATTTTGTTTCCCTAATTTAATCCTGATTGCCCACAGGGTTTAATCATTGCAAATTACTAAGTGGAGTAAGCTGAGGCAGGGAATCTAATCTACATAAATGAATTTGTCATTGGCAATCTGTTGCAATGAACCTCCGATGAGCCAATCATAGATTTTGAAATTATGCTTTTCTTGGGAAGAATTAGATTTTATTTATTTATTTATTTATTTTTGCCTCTGATATTTGAGGTTTCGATCATTTCCCCTGGGTGGGAGTTAACTTTGTAAGACAGCCTATCTACTCCTTTGGGCAGATTCTTGGGCAAGGAGAGGGTGGAAAGAGATTACACAACAGGAATCTAACTAGCGCTTTCTGCCCAGTAATTTCCACCCGGCCTTTCCATTGACAATTCTAAAGAATAGGGTGAACCCAGCATTGATGGAAAGAATCAATGAACTCAAGAGTGTCTGCACACATATCAACATCCCTCACACTTTTTAGCATGTTTCCACTTGAGACCGCCACACTTTCCCAAAGCTTGAAGTTTTATATTGAGTCTTCACCCAACAACTAAATCCTGTGCTGCTATGTAGTAATACTGGTTTACAACCATTCTATATTTCTCTCTCTCTCTCTCTCTCTCTCACACACACACACACACAAATACACACATACACACAAATAAATATAAAAGGGAGGAAGAAAGGAAAGAAGGGAGGGAGGGAGGGAGGAAAGGGAGGGAGAGGGAAGGAGGGAGGAAAAGGGTTGGAGAGATGGTTTAAGGACTAAAGCTTTTGCCTGACAAGAAAAAGGACCTGAGTTCAGATCCCCAGATCCCTCATAATAAATCCCAGGTGGAAATGGCAGTAACATGTAATTACAGCCCTAGAAGGCAGAGGTTAGAAAACCCCAGAGTAAAGCAATAAGGAGGTAGAAGCAATCCAGGGTGATTCCCGATGTCACCCTTGGGCCTCCACAGGCATACACACACTCGACTTATGCACTTATACACCTACTCACATGCAAATACACACACACACACACACACACACACACACACACACACACACACACACGCAAAAAAGAAAGGAAAAGATACAACAAGAAGTGAAACTAGCTGTGGTCGTACATGCTATACTCTAAGACAATGAGTCCAGCAATTCCACTTCCCATGATAACTGACAAGATGTCTTAAAAAATAAAAAGGTGCAATAAAATAAAAAAACTCAAAGCTAAAATAAGGCCAATATTGAGTTTTGCTTCTGTCTAACTGAAACTACTGTACCCTAAACTATCTTTGCTTCTATCTGACTGAAACTACTCTACTCTAAACTACCTTGCTGTAATTGCAATGTGCTTACGTTTGAACTTTTAGTTCCTTTTTGTTTGCCTTTGATAAGTCAATGTTAATTTAGTCCGTTTTGATTTCACTGGCTATATTTCATTCCCATTTCCTTGTTTTAAAGAAGAAATTTGATATTCCACCACCAAAATACCTCTCAAAACCAAGCATTAGCAGAGAAAAGAAAGAATTTATCCTACTGAAAAAAAAAAAGAAAAAAAAATAACAAGGTGGAAAGTCAGTATCACACAAACAAGAAATAATCATACATGTTTTTTTCTTTTCTATGGCAGTGTGTGGGGAAGGCTTTGTGCGTGACAGCCAGGTGCTCTACCTCTGAGTCATACCTCCAGCACCTCCCTAGGGGATTCCAGACCTGTGCGCTACTGCTGAGTCACACTCCCCAGTCCTGGTCCATAGCTCTTCCTCAGACACATACAAGTAATTTTCCGAGAATGGAATTGCTCTCAAGGAGAAAGGGCATTTTTATTTTTGATGCCGTCGCTTAACTCATCCTTACATTAAGATACTTTATCCAGTCTCTGCTATTTAGATACTATAAATAATGCAAAATATAATATATTATTAATTATATATAATTAATAATATATTACAAAATCATATTATTTATATATATAATGTAAATCTGGAACTTTAAAAAAAAATCACATATATAATGTAAATAATGTGATTTTTTTTAAAGTTCCAGATTTCGTGGAGCTTACATTCCAAGAGGGAGATAGTCAATAAATTCATAACACTACAGTAAGATTTGGACAACACTAAATGTAATACAGAAAGTTGCCCGCCATAAGTGAAACTGGATTGGGGGGAGGAAGAGGGTTCTCATGTCCCAGAGTACAAGGCTGAGACTGGAACATGTGGAGAGGTTAAAGAAAGATTTATTGATAGTGAGATAAAGCGAGGAGTTTATGGACACTCCGGAAGTCCATGAGGGGCAAGGAAGCTGCCAGAGGTGGGCAGGGTCAGGTAGTTATAGGTTAGACAGGCTTAAAAAAAAAGGTGCTTTTCCATATTGGTTAGTTTTAGTTTCTTTAAATCTGAGTGGGACTTTTGATCTCTTTCTGCTGGGGGTTGCTATAAACCAAAGAACTCATCTCCTTTTGTAGCGAACAGTAAACAGAAGTCTTTGTCAAGTTGCAGAGTGGGCCATGCTGAATTCACATGGGGGGGGGGAGGAACTTTCTTTGCATCCTGCTGTGTTGCTAAGCAACTGTGTTTCCTCAGCTACCCAGATGCCATTCATTTGATGACTTGACGTATGACATTTTCTTTTTCTTTTTTAAATTGTTTTATTTGAAGGGGGGGGTGAAGAGATAGCTCAGCAGTTAAGGCACTTGCTAACCAACCTGAAGACCTGAGTTCAATCCCTGGAAACCCACATGGTAGAAAAGGAAAGAACTGAACTAACATGCCAATGTTTCTTCTGAATTCTACCTGTGCATCATGGCATGTGTATGTTTGTTCTCTCTCTCTCTCTCTTTCACTCGCTTGCTCGCTCACTCGCTCTCGCTCTTGCTTTCCCTCTCGTTCTTTCTCTCTCCTTCACCCAGGGTTCTCTTTGGATTTTTGGATTTCCTCCCAACCATGCTGTCCATGGCAATTATAGCTGTTATCCCACATTGCTGCTGATAAATTGATGATAAAACAGCTTAAGGGAGCAAAAGAGTCTGATTTTCTCTTATGATATTCCAATTAAAATTCTTAAGCTAGCTTGGCAAATGAGTCCACACCAACACCAGAGACCAAGAGAACTGGCCACACTATATCCATATATCCACAGGACAGCTGAGAGAGGGACAATCCTCACTTGCCAGACCAGCAGGTATGATCAAGTGTACAGAAGGATGCCAACTTCCTTAACCAGTTCCCTCCATCTTATTCACCAGTCACTTTGGGCTGAGTTTTCCCTATCAACTAGACAATGTTCTGCAGGCTTGCCCAGGGGCATAACTCAACCACCAATTCTTTACAAATGTGTCCAAGTTCCAACAATCAAATGCCTATATCTATGATAGCAACTATCTCCTTGTCCTCTTGATTCTAAACAATCTCATCTGTTCTAACGCTCTCCCAACTTAAGGCTAAACTGTGATTCCCTTGGCCACCAGGCCCTCAGCTCTAATAAATATTGTGGTAGCTCCTCTTTATAATGGACCTTCAGGTCAATCTTATATATTGTTGTAGAGTCACTTGATTCTTTTCCCCCCATTGACCTCCCATGGTGCATGCATGCATGCGTATATACACATAGAAATTATTAAAATAAAATCCTGGACCAGTGAGATAGCTCAGTGGATAAGGCACCCGCTGAATTTCCTCACCAGTGGCCTGAGTTTGATCCTTAAAAGCCTACATGGTGGAAAGAGAGAACTGACTTCCAAAAATGGTCCTCTGACCCCCACCCATGCCCCATGGCATGTATGTATGCCTATCTATCTGTCTGTCTGTCCATCTATCTATCTATCTATCTATCTATCTCTGCCTCTACCTCTATCTCTACTTTTATCCTATCTCTAAATAAATAAATATTTATTATTATTATTTATTCAAGTGTGCATGTGTGTGTGTGTGTGTACGTGTGTGTATGTATGTGTGTGTATGTATGTGTGATGTGTAGAACCACAGGCGAATTCCCGAACCACCATGGACCACCTTCACTTCCTCCTTGTTTACTCTGTCCCGGGATTCACAGGCTCCGCCCTACCAGGACCAGAAACACAGGCCGCCCCCACTTCCACCTGGCGTCTATACGTGGGGTCTAGGATCCGAACTCAGGACCTTCCGCCTGCAAGGCAGAGGCTTAACCCCTGAGCCACCTCTCCAGCCCCCAATAAATAAATATTTTAAAAAGTAAAAGCAGTATTTTTTTAAGTTAGGTTGCAAAGAGTTACAACTCTCTGCAAGACTAAACGACAATCCATCCATATTCTCAAGTGCAAGGAAGTCCTCACTAACCAAGATGCAGAGTCAACTTGAATTTCCACCAACCAAGGCATGGACGGATGCCACCATCCACATGGCATTGCTCTGTTGGGACAATGCAAAAATGAAGAAAAAGACTAAGATACATACAGAAAAGCTGGGACCAGGTGGGCTACTGGAAATAACAACAGCCGCTTTGGTACAGATGTGTTTGTTTGTTTACTTTCTTGCTTGCTTATTTGTTTTATATTTTATTTGTGTGTGTGTGTGTGTGTGTGTGTGTTAGAGGGCACTGCGTGTCTCTATGGAGGACCAAGGATGACTTCAAGAATCATCCTGGATGGCTTCTACTTCCTTTTGGCTTCACTCTGGGATTTCCCAAGCTCCACCCACCAGGGCCAGAAGTGCAGACTGCCTCCATTTCCACCTGGTGTTTTTACATGGGACCTGGGATCTGAACTCAAGGCCTTCTGCTTGTGAGGCAGAGTCTTAACCCCTGAGCCATCTCTCCAACTCAGCTGTGTTTATTTAGTTATTAGACAAACTATTAATCACAAGCAGCAGGTTACAAGGACATAGAGAACAGAAAAGCTGTGGATTTCTTGCAGCACTTAATGTACTCTATAGAAAGGTCGACTAAATATAAACAACTTCTATCTGGAAAAATAAGGCAAATGGGGTTTTGCTCAGGGCTAACCAGCTAATTCTTCACAAATGTGCTCCTGGCTTAAGCTTTCAATTGTCAAGTCGACATTTATATATCTATCACACGCCCATACACAATTTTACAATAGGGTGACTACACATACTATGATGCACTGTGTGTTTCAGCAACTGGAAGAGATTGAGAATGTTGTCACATCAAAGAAATGATGGATGCTTACATTGATACTTATGCCAATGGCCCTGGTCATTTCACAACACACATAGGCATTGAAACACCACATTATCTCTCATGAATATGTACAATCACTATGTTGTCAGTTTTCAAGATGGCCCTGTCAATATCATAAAGGTGGAATGTTGACAAGTGACAGTTGGTGGGAGTCCAAGTTCAAATGCAGGTGAGACCAGGATAGTCAGAAGCCAGTAATAATCAGATCATCATTGACAGTTAACGAGATGAGCTTCAGCCCCTTTGATCAGTCATTCTGGGTTTCAAAACTGAGTTTTGCTCACTCTGGCTTGGAGAAGAGCCTATAGAGGGTCAAATTCAAATGCAATAAATTCTTCCAGAACTGAAAAAACATATGGGTAGGGGGGAAAAAAAACCCAGCAACTCTAAGACTTGCCCTAGTACTAGGAAATATGTCTGTTTCTTGGTGTGGCATTGAGTGGGCACTGAGGAATTCCACAGCCACCACAGACCCTAAGGATGAAGAGTTTATAGCGAAGTCATGCCAAGATTCCCCCGACCATAGTATCTGCTCAGTGAACATGCTGCCAGCAAACCTAGTTTCTCATGTGTAACCCCTGGCTTAAGGAAAAATGTTAAACTTCATAGGATGGGGGAAAAAACCTGTAAATGCAAATGCCTTTGCTGTTAACAAAGAAAGATTAAATAGGGGAACTAAGGTCTGGAGAAATGGCTCCATGATTAAGGCCTTTGTCTTGCAAGCAAAGGGACCTGAGTTTGGATCGCCAAATCCCACGTAATAATGCCAGGCTACAGGTATAACAGGTCACCTGGGGTGGGCTTCTAGCACTAGAAGGCACAGGCTGAGAGCAAGCTAGCTAACCAGACAGACCCAAATGGCGTGGTCTGGGCTTGATTCGAGAGCCAGGCTCACAACAATAAGGTGGAAATGGACGATTCCCAATGTCACCCTTGGGCCTCCAAAGGCATGCACACTGAAATGCAATCAAGTGCATGCACTTGCACACACAGGTACACCCATACATGTACAAACACACACACACACACACACACACACACACACACACACACACACACACACACAAGAGCTGGAGCCCCTAGCCCAGCACCTCGGGCGACCTTTGAAAATGTGTGACCCAAGAACTCCTGGGTCTCTCTCTGACAGGGATGTGAGTGCTTCTGTAAACGTCAACAAGGATCACTGAGAGAGGCCTGGGGTGTGCCTCAGTGGTTACAGCACTTGCTTAACACATGCAAGACCCAGGGTTTCATCCCCACCAACACCCTTTTCTACCCCACCCCACCCCTCAGCAAGGAAGATGAGCAAGTACTGAGTCAAAAGGTTTCCTTTTAATGTATATCTTTAAGGGCTTTGCATTTGTATTTATGCCATTTTCACCCCTATTACCAACCCCAATTCCCTACTTTTCCCCATTACAAACTTTCTTCTCCCCCACCTGTCTCCCTCCTGCTCTTATGTGTGCGTGTGACTTACTAAGTCCCATGTGGTTACTGTTAATGACATATGTCTGAACACTCACTGAAGCCAGGACAATATAAAATGGGATACTACGGGGTGGGGTTTGCTCCCCTTCTCTCACACTCAGCCTTCACCCTCGCTAGCCTCTCAGGGAGGTGTGGGACTTCTTGAGGTCATCCCTCTTCCATGGTGAAATGCTGAGAAACCAAATATTTTACTATCATTATTCTTCAAAGCCTTCATATGTGAATCCATTGAATTGGTATGTTTTCATTCCCTACTATCTACCTGCACCTTCCCCCATCCCACCTCTACCAGTTACTCTTCTCTGCTGCTGTGAGACACCACTGAGATTCAAATAACTTAAAGGGAGAAAAAGGAGGTTCGTTCAGCTTATGGTTCCAAAGGGGAGATATAGTCCTTCATGGTGGGAAAGACATGGCAGGCTGACAGAAGCTGGAGGAAGCCTAAGTCACGACAGATATGATGGAGGACAAGAGCTGCTGGGGCACGCTTAGGAGCAGACTCACTCACTCAAGCAGGGTGGAGCTATCCAACCTCAAGGCCCACCCTCGGTGACTGCCTTACTCCAGCAAGGCTCCACCTCCTAAAGATGCCATGACCTTCCCAAACAACTAGTCAAACACATGTGGGAGACACTCACATTTCAAACCATGACACCACACCATATGGTCTCCATTCCAGCCTCTTCCTCCTGCTCCCACATCCCTCATGCATGTGTGATTCACTAAGGCCTCAACCAGGACACCTGCATTGGCATGTGGCTGGGCAACCTGCTTGGGGGCATGAATGACTCACCAGTGGGCAAATGGTTGAGTAATGAAGCTCCATCTCTCAGATCCAGCAACAATCCCAAACCATCTCTCAGAGTGGGTCAGCTCTCCTGAGATCCTCCCTCCTCCATGATAAAATGTTGATAGGCTAGCTATTGTGGAGGTACACATGGCTGCATTGGACTCTTGGGTATAGCAGCCCTGATATGCACAGGGGCTACTCTCTGGCAGTACTTTCTCTCACCCTCGGGCTTTAGATTCTTACTACCCCCTCTTCCACAAAGTTCCCTGAGCCATGGAATGGGGGAAGGGGCAACTTAGATGCAGGGTTGTTAGGCCAAATCTTGTATAGGTCTCGCGGAAGTACACACAACTGCTGTGAGATCACGAATGCAGCCCCTCTGTCATGTCCCATAAGATACTATCTAGATATAGCTCACCCTGCCTCCTGGCAATTACATTCTCACCACCCCCTCTTGCACGATGCTCCCCGAGCCTTGTTTTGGGCAATGACTTGGATGACTTGTTTAGAGTCCAGCAGTCCATGGGCTGGAGAGATGGCTCAGGGGTTAAGACTCTGCCTCCCAAGTAGAAAGTCCTGAGTTCAGATCCCAGGTCCCAAGTTAAAAAAAAAAATGCCAGGCAGGAAATGGCGGCAGGCAGGCTGCACTTCGGGCCCTCTTAGTAGGTGGATACTGGGAAATCCCAGAGTGAAACAAGAAAGAGGTAGAAACAATACAGGATGATTCCCAAAGTCATCCTTGCTCCTCCACAGGGACATACAGTCCCCTGTGATACACACACACACACACACACACACACACACACACACACACACACGTACACATGCACGCACCACAATAAATAAATAAGTCAACAAACAAATAAAATTTTATAAGAGCTGAGCAATGCATGGTCACTTATTCTCTGCAGTTTGGTTAGTTGAGATTCTCCACACAGAAGTTTTTAATCTCATCTGCATGTTGGACTTAATCAGAATCTCTACAAGCTCCCAATGGTATGGAATGAGCAGTAGTGTAGCTCAGTTCCCTTGGAAGGTGCCTCTGTGTCTCTTCGAGGTATTGAAAATAGAATTAACTATTGAAACAGAACTGTCATATGACCCAACCATTTCTCTTCCTAGAAATGGGCCCAGAAGAATCAAAACAGAGATCGTTCTGAGCTGGAGAGTTGGACTAGTGGTAAAAGTGTTTTGCCCCCACAAACCAAGGGAATTGAGTTTGGATCTTCAGATTGCACCTGAAATGCTGTGTGAGTGTGGGGCCCACCTGTAAGTCTAGCCCTGGAAGGCAAAGACTTGGAATCCCCAGAGGAAGCTGGCTAGCCAGACTATTCCTGATGGCATGCTCTGAGCTTCATGAGGGACCCAGGCCCACAGTAAGAAGGTGGAAGAACAATCCAGAATGATTCCTGACATCATCCTCAGAACTCTACATGCACGCGCGCGCGCACACACACACGTATACATACCATACACATGGACACAAAAAAGGAAAAAAAAAAAGATAAACAGATATTCAAACAAACACTAGTACATGAAGTTTCATTAGACTATTTTTCACCACAGCCAAAAGGTGGAAATAACCTAACACTCAATTAACAGACTGATGAATAAACAATGAAATAAATTTTACACTGGAAGATAATACAGAAACAGATAATGGGGTCTGCTACATACCACCACATGGAAGGAACCTGAGAACCAAATGAAGCATGAATGATTCACATACTCAAAGCATGTTTGAAATGAGCCATCACAGACAAGGAGAAACAAAACAAAATTCAATAAGCTAAGGGAAGAGGAACAGCTTTATATTGGATAGGAAATGAGCCTGGAGGTGATGATGGTTCCCTGCCTTTCATCCAACACACAGGCAATAATTAATTAAAGACACAAGGGAAGAAGGATAGGAAGGAAAGAAATGAAGAAATAAAGAAAACATAGAAAGAGAGAAGAAAGGAAAGAGACGAGAGAAAGAAAGAAAGAAGAGAGAGAGAAAGAGAGAAGGAGGGGGGAGAGGAGGGGGAGGGAGGGAGGGGAGGGGGGGAGGGAGGAGGAGAGAGAAAAGAAGAGAAAAAGAAGAAAGAAAGAAAGGGACGGAGAAGAGGGAGGGAGGAGAGAAGGAAAGAGAGAGAGAGACAGGAAAAAGAAGAAAGAAAGAAAGAAGAAGAAAAGGAAAGAAAGAAAGGAGAAAAAGAAGAAAGAAAGAGAAAAGGAAAAGAAAGAACGAAAGAAAGAAGAAAGAAAGAAAAAAAGGAAAGGGAAGGGAAAGAAAGAGGAAGGAGAGACAGAAAAGAGAAGGCGAGGTAGGAGGGAAGGAAGGAGGGGAAGGGAGGAAGGAGGGAAGAGGAAGAAGGACGGAAGGAAGGAAGGAAGGACGGAAGGAAGGAAGGAAAGGAAGGAAGGAAGGAAGGAAGGAAGGAAGGAAGGAAGGAAGGAAGGAGAGAAAGAATTGGGAAAGGAAAGAAATGATCAGCAACAGAAAAAGAAAGTTTAGACTGGACACTTAAAGAATGTGTTGACAGGCACTCCTATTGTTAGTGGGTATGTGGCTTATTACTTTGCAAAAGACGAGACAATACCTGTGGGAAATTCCACATCTGGGGCTCCACCCTGCACAAATATGATTACCAAAGAATTGTTTGGAGAAGTGACTAGAAATCAACTTGACCTAGCCTGCCTGCCTTCAAAGGTAGAAGAGTTCGCTAATCACAGGACACTCAACAGACACAGCTACTGAAATGAGTGACTTAGGTATCTACCTGTCTCTTTACCCTAAAGGAATTACTTGAAGCGTGTGCCACCAAGTAAACAAATCAGTGATCTCTGGGGAAACATAAGCAGTATGCTCTCAGGCATGCAGAAAGATTTGCACACAAACACCAGCACACCATGCTGCTAATACAACAGAAAGAAAGTGAGAAAGGAAGATGGAACTGCTTTAAACCTAAGCACACACAACAACTTGAGCCAGTCAAGGAGTTGGACCAAAGTTCATCTCCAACTTTGGGAGAAAATGAAGGACTCCTGCCTTGGGTTCTGGGCAGTCCCTGTATTATTCACAATGGAAATCATTCTTATTTGCATAAGAATAAGCCCAAGCCATTGAGAAATCATAGCAGAGCGCCTGGTAGGGCTGCATGATAACCCTTTGTTGACATTTCATCACCTCTTTAAACAATTTAATTTTAATGAGCATTTAAATGAGAGTCAGTTTCTGCCACTTCAGAAGCAGCCGGTTCCCTTCATTATTCCCACAGGATTGCTGCGATGTAATCGCCGGTTCTCTGCGGATGATGGTGACCAGAATTCTTGGACACCTGCTGTTTTCAATCCTTGCTTTCCAGAATTCTAGGTAGGGTCCCACTCGACCTCCTCCTCCAGCAAACATTGGTTGACACAGCAAACATTGGAAGCCACTAAAGCTGGCCCTTCTTTGCAAAACCTGTCAGCCCCTACCCGACATCCTCTAATCTCTGGGAACCATAAATGAACCTGCTTTGATCAACCATGCCTCTTAAGGGGATGAGGGTCTTTAATGTTTATTAAGATGGTTTAGGTGTTAAAGCCTTTATTTGGCAAGCAAAAGGATCTGAGTTCAGATCCCCAGATCCCATGGAAAAAAGCTGGGCAGAGATGGTAGCAGCCTATAATTCTAGTCCTGGAAAGTGGAGCCTGGGAAACTCCAGCAATCAGAAAATAGAGAAATCCAGGATGATTCTCAATGTCATCCTTGGGCATCCACAGGGACACACACTCAGCTGCCCACTTGCGTGTGCACTCACACACACACACACACATACATGCACACACACACGCACATGCACATACAAAAAAAATAGAAATAGAAATAGAAAAAGAAGTCTGGACAGATGGCTTAGGGGTTGAGACTCTGTCTTGCAAACAGAAGGTCCTAATTTCAGATCCCAGGTGCCACATAAAAAGACCAGGTGGAAATGGCAACAGACTGCACTTCTGGCCTGGTGGATGGAACCTGGGAAATTCCATTCCAGAGGGAAGCAAGAAGGTAGAAACGATCAAGGATGATTCTGAGGTCACCCTTGGTCCTCCACAGAGACACACGTGTCCTCTGACACACATACACACACACACACACACACACACACACACAGCAAAACTGCAAAAGAAAATCAACAAACCACAATCCAGAACTTCAGAGACTCTATATCAACCACCTAGAACTAGGCCAGCTTAGTCTCTCCTCATCTTGAAGCTCAGGGAAATTTGCGGAAGAGGGGGCGGTAAGAGTGTAAGAGCATAAAGATGGGAGGAGCAATGATATGTAAGATACTCTATACTAGTTAGGGCTGAAGCAATCATAATTGGACTTTGCATGCCCTGCGCATTGTCCAACACACTGTTGACCTCACAAAGTCTAGCATCTGCTAAAGGCACCAAGATCCTTGGAGGCAAAGGATTGGCAGCCACAGCAGTGTTCCTATACCTAAGGAGAACACGGGAAAGGGTTCGGGAAAGGCCACTGGGTCCTTGTACGTCATCGGAGAGGAGGACCCAGAGGAAAATCAGGCATGCACAAGAAAGGACTCTCTGGGAATTGAGGTGGGAGGCACTGGGGGATGGGGAGGGAGAAGGGTGGGGAGGGGGAGCAGGGGGTACGGGGGGAGGAGGAGGGAGGGAGGGAACTGGTGTACCTATTAAGTTTGTATGAGCTGAAATAAATAAATAAATAAATAAATAAATAAATAAACAAACAGGGCTTCAGTAAGCTCCCCAGGCCTGATCTGAACTCACCCTGTAGCCCAGGAAAAAAAAAAAAAAAAAAGAAATAGAAAAAGAATACAAGCTGAGCCCAGGGTTGATAGTCAGTGGTACAATGCTTGAGAAGTAAACCCAAAGTCCTAGGTTTGATTGCCAGATCTGGAAAATATTGATTTTAAGTGTTTAGCAAACTTGAGATTTGCACATGAGAAAGCCCACTGAAATCATCCTGCATACTTATGTGTAAGCAGTAAAATGTGGGTCTAACTCTCCTGTGTATCTTTCCATTGGACTCTGCATCGAGATTTCTCAGCCTTGGATCTAGATTTCTCTTGATATGAGAGATTGGATAATCACTTGTTAGAGCCACAGGGCTATTCTGAGTTTTAGAGGGTACTAAGCAACATATTTGGCCTCTACTTACCAGTGTCAAAGATGGTGCTTTGCTGTCTACTGGGGTAACTTGTCTTTGGCTGAGAACTACAGCTCTCTCTATAGATATATGTAAAATAAAATGAATTGATGTGTGCCTACCCACATGCACACAACCCATGAGTATATACATGAACCCCATCTACACAAACAACACACCCTCCTACACATGCATACATAAAAAGAAAAAAATCAGGGCTATGGAGATGGCTCAAGGGTTAAGGCCTTCCTTGCCTTGCAAACAAAAAGACCTGAGTTCAGATCCCCAGATCTCACGGGAAAATGCTGGGCCGAGATGGCAGCAACCTGTAATTCCAGCCCTGGAAGGTGGAGCCTGGGAAACCCAGAGCAAAGCAATAAGGTAGACAATCAATTCAGGACAATTCCTGATGTCACTTTTGGTTGTCACTTTTGGTTCTCTGTAGGCACACACCCTCAAGTGTCCTCTTGTACACATCTACACACACACACACACACACACAAACGTACACATATATACACATGTGCACAAAAAGAAAAAATGTCAAAGGGCTCCAGGAGACAATGAGATTCCCAGGTTAATAGAAAGGAACATCATGAAGTGGCGGGGGTGGGGGGCACCTCAAAAACAAAGAATGAAAATGTACATTGACATGATTGGTGGGCAAGGTTAGAGGAAAGATATCCTCCTAAAAGGTTTGAACAGGCTGATACAGACACAGTCCCTTAACTGATGAGAACGGCAGGCTTTGAAATACCAGCTCCGTGCACACAGCTCCAGGTTCACAGCAGGTGCCAAAGAAGGGTTTGGAGCTAAGGCTCCATGACAGAATCTTTGCTTGAAGTCTGCAAGGCTCTGGGTTCTATACCCTAGCACTGAGAAGAAAAAGTTTATGATAAACTCATTTATCCAATACCGATTTATACATGGACTATTATTTTCCAAGAATTTTTTTGCCGTGTGTGTGTGTGTGTGTGTGTGTGTGTGTGTGTGTATGCAGCAGGAAGGCACTTGAATGTGTGTGCCTGTGGAGGCCCAAGGGTGACATCAGGAATCCTCCCCGATTGCTCTACCTCCTTCTTGCTTTTCTCTGGGGTTTCCCAGGCTCTACTTTCTGGGGCCAGAGTTCCAAGCTGCTGCTATTTTCACCCTAAGGATTTGAACCTAGGTCCTTGTTGCTTACAAAGCAAAGACTTTAACCCCTGAGTCATCTTCCCAGTCCTCCAGGAACTTTGCTTGGTGAATGAAATGGCAAACACACACACACACACACACACACACACACACACACCCCTGGCACAATGGAATGAATGTAAGCACATCTCAGCTTCATTTCTGTGCCCTGCTGAAGATGTGGCCCACCTAGGACCACCCTGGCCTAGGAGCATCCACGAGACTCAGCCTGGGCTCAGAGGGAGCATAACTCCATCTCCTCAGTTCAGGATCCCACACCACACATCTCCCCCCAGAGAAAAGTTCACATGGGGAATGAAAACCAGAGAAATAATTAGCAGCCTCTTCCTTAACGAGGAGTTGTGGGGATAAAGTCCCCAGCAGCCCCTCACTACAAATATCCTGCTGTCCCCTTGTCCTCCTACTGGCAGCCCCAGGCCAGGGGGGCCTATAAGTTCCTCCCACAGACACCTCAACTGTCACAGCAGATGATGTCCTCGGCCCTTCCTAGGGGCTCCCAGCAATGACCTCTGCTTGAGCTGGTAGACAACGGAGGAGGCTTGCTACCCACGCCATTCTGGTGAGCAAGAGAGGAACACTGAGCCCAGAGGAGCTGGGGAGAAGGACCTTTCTTCCTAGAGAAAGACAGACACAGAGAAAGCTGGCCCACAAGGGGCTGTGAAAGAGAGAGACCTATCTCCTTCCAGGAGAGAGAGAGAGAAAGAGAGACAGAGACAGAGACAGAGACAAAGAGACAGAGAACAGAGACAGAGAATAGCAAACATTGACCCAGAAGGGGATGAGAGAGGAACCCATATCTCCTTTCTGGATGGAGAAAGAGG
This sequence comes from Typhlomys cinereus, assembly GCA_023101885.1. Taxonomy (NCBI): domain Eukaryota; kingdom Metazoa; phylum Chordata; class Mammalia; order Rodentia; family Platacanthomyidae; genus Typhlomys; species Typhlomys cinereus. The sequence continues at coordinate 235,889 of JALPQD010000364.1, read as the reverse complement.
CAGGAAGACAGAGACAGAGAGAGAGAGAGAGAGAGAGAGAGAGAGAGAGAGGGAGAGAGAGAGAGAGAACCACAAATACTAGGCCAGAAGGGGTGGGGAGAGAGGGACTTATCTCCTTCCTGGAGAGACAGAGACAGAGAGACAGAATTAGAGAAAGACAGAAACACACAGAGAGACTGAGAAATGGAGAGAAGGGAAAGTCAGAGACATAGAGACAGGCAGAGAAAGACAGAGAAACAGAGACAGAGAGAAAAAGCAAAGATTGATCCAGAATCGGCTGGGAGAAAGTAACTCATCTCTTTCCTGGAGAAAGACAGACAGACAGACAGAGACAGAGAAACAGAGACAGAGAAACAGAGAGGACAGAAAGAGAGAAATAAAGACAGATGAAAAGACAATGAGACAAATTCTTCTCTCTCTCTTTCTGTCTCTCTCAGCAGAAATGAAGACAAGGGCCAAATTCCATGTCAATGAAACCAAATTTATTCCCAGGTTCATGTGTCCCAGAGTCTAACATTGAGAAAAGAACATGTGGAGAGGTTAAAGCAAGATTTATTGGGACTGAGATAAAGAGGAACTCGTGAGCACCAGGAAGTCCACAAGGGGCAAGGGAGCCGATGACCGTTGGCTGGGTCAGAGGTATTTATAGAGCTAGGCAGGTTTTTAAAAGTGGCTTTTCCTTATTCATTTTAGTGTCTTTAAATATGAGTCAGGCTTTTGATCTCTTTATGTCTGACTGGTTTGTTCATGTTGGGGGTCAACCAAAAGCCACCGGAGAGGCTTAAAACAAGTACATTTAGTGTAAAGAGACTTCCCCACATTTCCATGGGAAGCCAGGCCTGAAATCCCATCTCTGATCCCCGGATTATTCTATTTCTACCTCCTCGTGTTCCCAGTAGACACGGGCTGTTCTATGGAGCCAGAAAACCAAACCACGATCTTAGAATTCCATCTCCTGGGACTGTCGGAGGATCCAGAGTTGCAGCCGGTCCTCTTTGGATTATTCCTGTCCCTGTATCTGGTCACCGTGCTGGGGAACCTGCTCATCATCCTGGCCGTTATCTCTGCCTCCCACTTGCACACGCCCATGTACTTCTTCCTCTGCAACCTGTCCCTAGTAGACATATTGTTCTCCTCCACCACGGTCCCCAAGGTGCTGGCGAACATCTGGACCCAGAGCACCGCCATCCCTCTGGCTGGCTGCCTTGCGCAGATGTATGCTTTCCACCTCTTCGGTACCATGGACAGCTTCCTCCTGGCCGCCATGGCTGTTGACCGCTTGGTGGCTGTCGCCTATCCCTTGCGCTACGCGGTCCTCATGAGCCCTCGTGTCTGCGGATCGCTGGTGGCTGGGTCATGGATGATGACCAACCTCCAGTCCCTGGTGCACACCTGCCTCATAGCCCGGCTGACCTTCTGTGTGGGCTCCGCAATCCCCCACTTCTTCTGCGACCTCCTACCTTTGCTGAAACTCTCCTGCTCAGACACGCGCACCAACGAGCTGGTGATCTTCGCGTTTGGCATCATCATGGGACTCAGCCCTCTGTCCTGCATCCTATACTCTTACATCTGCATCTCCAGGGCTGTGTTCAAGATCCCTTCCGCTCAGGGCAAGTGGAAAGCCCTCTCCACCTGCGGCTCGCACCTAACCATGGTTTTGCTGTTCTATGGGACCATCTTCGCCGTGTACTTACAGCCCGCTTCTCCCGGCTCCTTCCAAAAGGATAAGACAGCCGCATTGATGTGCGGGGTGATCATTCCTGCATTGAACCCCTTTATCTACAGCCTGCGGAATAAGGACATTAAAGTTGCCCTGAGAAAACTGGTCAGCAAAGCGGCCTCCTCTCAATCGTAAGACAGAACGTGGCTAGGTGTCAATCAGACACTGGGACTGCCGGTTAGCGTATGGTATGCAGAAATATGCCCCAATCTTATATATATATCTTTTATTATTATTTTATTTTTCTAATTTTACAAGCATATTGTGTATTTCTCCCTATTTCTCTCCATCCCCCCCTCCCTTTCATCCTCTCCCTTCCCTTCATCAATCCATCCCACTCCCTCCTATCTTCCTGCCTGGCTGTTTCTATGGATCCCAGGTTCCCTTCGGCTTGTCTACTCTTGTTGGGGTTCAGGCCTCTGTGGCAGACCAAGTTGCCCCTCCTCGGGCCACTGCACTGATAGAGGCATTTCCCTTCACTTATCCTGCTTTCGTCCTCAGGGTTTCCACTGTGTGTTCTTTTCTCTCTTGAGTTCCTCAGTAGTCTATGGCGGCAGGTTGGTATGTCAGTCATTATTCAGGTCTGGTAAGGACAAGTCTCACTGCAACAAGTTCCTAGATGCAGCAGTTCTGCCTCGAATGGAACGTCTTGTCCAATATCTTTGGGCTCTTACAACCTCACCATCTGCCCCCATATGCCCCAATCTTGAGTCATTTGAAGTCTAGCATCGAATAGAGGAAGCCACGTAAATGAATCAGCATGCAGAATAATGTGGTAAAGTCATAAAGAGAGGGGAAGGACTTTGGGGAACCCAACAGGGAAGCATCAGTTTTCCACTTTATTTATCTTCTACGTTATTTATCTTCCCCCATGAATATCAGAGAAGCAGTTGAGCATGGTGGGGCACACCTGTAACCCCAGGCTGAGGCAAGAGAATCACAAGTTTCCAAGCCAGGCTTGGCTACATAGCAAGACCAAGGGCTATCTCAAGAAGAAATAGATACGTAAACAACTGTGGGCTGGTAAGACAGTCAATGGGTGAGGTACCTGCTCACAAACCTGGTGATATGAGTTCAGTCCCCAGAAAACCCATAGTGGAAGGACAGAACTAACTCCCAAAAGTTGTCCTCTGACCACCCATGTTCTCTCTCTGTCTCTCTCTGTCTCTCTCTCTCACTCTCCTCACTGTACCATGAGTTTCCTAAGTGATTTTTGTGGTTTAGGACATTTAGTTTGTACCACTCTGGTATTTGCTTTGTTTGTCTCATTGCCTGCTGGTTTGTTTGACAGAGTCTCAAGTTTGTAGTCCAGGCTAGCCTAAAATTCACTATCACTGCAGCCTCAGCCTTCCCAAGGAACCTCTAGGATAATCCGCCAAGGTTAGCTCCCTTGCTGTACTCCACCGTCCTATGGAGACCGGAAACTTCCACTTGTGAACATGACATGGGGTGATAATTACAGGTTTCCCCTAGGGGTCAGCAAGATGACTAAACAGGTACAGCCATATAGGACTTTGCTGCCAAGCAGGTAAGCTGAGTTCAATCTCTGGAATCCACATGATAGCTGAAAGATGCTCTATGGCATTTTTCCCTCTGGGCGGTCATCATGAATTTTGCCCCCCATCTCAGCAAGTCAGCAACTGGTGGGACTCAGGAAGTTCCTGAAATTGACATGCTTGGGGAGAGGCATTTCCTCCAGGATATGAACCAATCACTGAGCGAGAAGTCTGACCTGCCAGCCAAGCAGATGAAAGAGGAGGGGGGTCTAATGAGTAGTTTCAGTCGGTTGCAAGAAGACTCCTTAACAGTCAAATCTGGAGGACACTACTAAGCAGGCCAGCCAGCTGTTGACGAGAGAAAGGCCAGCAAACAGTCCAGCAGCCAGAGAAAGACCCTGGAAAAATCTAGAAGTCTGGAGAAGACTCTCTAGGAGCAAGTCATGCAGAACAGAATCCCAAGGGTAAAATTCCCATGAGTTTCACACAGGTTAGCATGGGGGATACAGGGAGTTTCCTGGTGATATAGCAGCCTTTGAATTGTCCCTGTTCCTGTAAGTAACTCTCACCTCCTACTCCTGGTAGTAACCCCAATAAACTCGTTGGTTCATCAAGTTGGACCTTGGCCGGCATAATGGTTATCTTCGGTCTGTCATCAAATTCTTGCTGGGGTATGATTGTGTGGCATCTACTTAAGAAAAGCATTCAGATGACAAAAAGGGGGACCTCCAAAGTTGTTCTCGGATCTCCTCATATGTGCTGTGGAATATATATATATATATATATATATATATATATATATAGAGAGAGAGAGAGAGAGAGAGAGAGAGAGAGAGAGAGAGAGATACATACACACACTAAGAAAAATATAACCTTTAAACTTTTATTTATTTTGTGTGTGTGTGTGTGTGTGTGTGTGTGTGTGTGTGTGTGTGTGTATCAGAAGACATTGTGTGTCACTGTGGAGGACCAAGGATGACTTTGGGAACCATCCTGGATTGCTTCTACCCACTTTTTGTTTCACTCTAAGATTTCCCAAACTCTGCCCACCAGGGCCAGAAGTGCAGTCCAACATTTTTTTTTTTTGCGTGGGACCTGGGATCTGAACTCAGGATCTTCTGCTTGTGAGGCAGAGTCTTAACCCCTGGAGCCATCTCTCCAGTTTAGAAAAAAAAAAAGTAACTTTTAAAAACAGGCTTCCAAAGTCACCTCTTCAGTGATAGAGGATGCTGGCTCTTGGCTCATGGAAATTCTGGTTCACAGGGTCTAATATCAGGCCCTGGAATCTGCCTTTTTACATAATTTTCAGATGACTTTGAATTGAGCATCTATGAACCAAAGTGTAGGGACATTGGCCCTGGTGAAGCTCCAGAATTTCTGTGTTTCTTATGAAATTATCACATACACTCCTTTTTAAGACCTTCCTGCCTCAGTCTCTTTAGTTCTGGGACCACAGGTGTGTGCCACCCAGTGGTTTTCCCAGATCCAAATGACAGCAAGTGGGTTCGGGGCTAAAACACTTAAATGACTTAGCTATGTGTTCAATTGAATATTTGTCATAGTAAGGTACAGATGTCAACTTGATAGTTTGAGCTCTGGGCACATTTATAGAGAATTAGTAGTTGAGTTAAGCTCAGAGCAAATCTGCAGGAGATTGTCTAGCTGATGGGGAAGGTCCAGCCCATGGCGGGTGGGATTAGGCCCTGGAATAAAGTACAGAGAACTGATTGAGAGAGTCAGCATCCTTGTGTATACGTGGTCAGACATGCTGGTCTGGCAAGTAAGGATCGTCCCTATCTCAGCCATTATATGGTGATGGTGTGGCCAGCTCTGGTATTGGTACATGCTCTCCCATCAAGCTGGACTACAAACCGTAACCAGACTATCATGAGAGAAAATTAACCCCTTGTTCCCTTAAGTTGTTTGATGGTCATTTATCGGCAATCGTACAGGGTAACTGCAACAGAATTCAACCAAAGAAGTGACAGATGCTGGGGCTGGAGAGATGGCTCAGAGGTTTGTGGGGGTTGTCTGGTCCAAAGTCTGCTCTCTGGATGATACATCAGCATCTGAAATGGGCTGTGGTCAGGTACTCCTTCCCTGGGAGGTTGAGTTTACCTCTTGTCTGCAAGACAATGGCAGGTCTAACTCCTTCCCTTGGAGGTAAAGTTTGCCTCCAGTCTGTTCTTGGATCGCTTTTGTTTCTCTTAGAAACTGGCTGGGCTGTTCCTCCCCCAACAGTTCTTTCCTGATTAGCTGAGATATGCTAATGCACGGACCAGGTAACTCTGTTTTGAGGCATACATTGTCCATTTCCTTCTAACAACAAAGTGCCTGGCCTACTTATCTGGAAACATCCTGCCTGGTCACAAAGCAAGTAGATGTCACTCCTAACTTTTCTTTATTAACTGGAATGTATGTTTTACATAATCATGTAAAGAATTTGGTCCTGCTCTTCTCTGATGTTTTCCTGAATTTGGCCCTGCTCCTTGACTGTTTTCTTATAAATACTTATATATGTTACAATAAAGACGGCTTGGATGATGGACATCCTAGACCCCCTCTGACCCCGATGCCTGATCAATTCCTACCTCTCCCACTTCTGTTTCCTACACGTAAGTCTGGTTTTACTCTGGTTTGTGGGCCTGGACAGGGGTTAAAAATCTCTGCGTCACCATCCATAGGACCTGAATTCAGATTCTGAGATCCTATGTGAAAATGTGAGATGGAAATGGTAGTGGTCTGTAATGCCAACCCTGAAATACAGAACCTGGGAAATAGCAGAGCAAAGCAATAAGGAGGTAAAGCAATCCAGGATGTTTTATGGGGCAGGGGGAGACAGAGGACTGGGAATATACTTCAGAAGTAGAACATTTTCTCTGGTATGTCCAAATCTTTTATGACATTTTTCCTCTGAGCATAAGCCTAAAACTACAGAATCTGGGGTCTGAATCTAATAGACTTGGTCCTCAGTGAAATGGAAGAGGGCTTATTAAATTCTTCCTGCTGCAATAGCAATTTGTAACATTTCATCTTAGAGGGAGACTCTCTAGGCTCAGGAAACTAACAGTATCCAAGGAGCAATGCCCCGAGTAAGCAGTCTGAAGGACACTCCAACAGCGCCCAAATCTGGAGGAAACTCGCCTAAGAACATGTCATCCAGCGAAGTATTCCAGGGCTGCAGCTTCCATGAGTCTCACCCTAGTTGGGTGAGCTTTCTGGTGATGTAGCTGCCTGTAGGTAACTCTCACCTTTACTCCTGTAACCCCAGTAAACGTCTTAGTTGGTCAAGTTGGAGCTTGGCATGAGTGTTCCTTTGATCTGTCATCGTATTACTACCACCTGGGGCGGAGAGATGGTTGTATGGCATCTTCCCAGGGAAAGTGTCACGCAAAGGCTGCAGAGATGGCTCAGGAGTTAAGACTCTGTCTCCCAAGCAGAAGGTCCTGAGTTCAGATCCCGGTCCCACATTAAAAAAAAAAAAAAAAATGGCAGGCAGCCTGCACTTGGGCGAAGCCTGGGAAATCCCAGAGTGAAGCAAGAAGAAGGTAGAAGCAATCCAGGATGATTCCCGAAGTCAGCTTTGGTCCTCCATAGGGACACACAGTGCCCTCTGACACACAGACATGCACACATAAAATAAATAAAATATTAAAAATAAAAGTGTCACACGACACTCAAGACCTTGTGTTTCATCCCGAGGAGAGAAAGAGAGAGAGAGAGGGTAGCACCTAGGGTAGCCAGAACATCTTCAGGAGTCTGGTCAGGAACCAGTGCAGTCCCCTTGATCTGACCACAGCCTTAATAACAGCCCCTAGTCATTCCCATGATCCTTAAAGTCTGAGCATCAGGGGCCAGTGAGATGGCTCGGTGAACAAGGCATCTCTGCTCACAAACCCGGTGACCTGAGTTCAATCCCTGGAAGCCCACATGGCAGAAGGAAAGAACCGACTTCACAGATTTGTCTTCTGACTGCCTCTCTAAATAAATAAATGGATAAATGAGATATTTTCTGAAAAGTCTAGCTAAGGACCCTAGAGGAGATTGGGAAGCATCTAAGATTCCTTTGGGGAGATGGGGAGTACTGGTGGATAGGTCAGTTGGACATCTGGTTCTTTGAAATAAGATTCATCTATGTAGCCCAGGAGAACATTAAACTTCAGATTCTTCTGCCTCAGCCTCCTGAGATTATAGGTATTATTAGTAGTAGTATTATTTCCCTACATTTGTTCTTCTCTTGAGGCAAGGTCTTGCTATGTTGCCCAACTAACTTAAAACAGCCAGGCTCAAGAGAAGCTGCTGTCTGCCTGAGAAAGTAACTGGAAATTGCTATGGGGTGGGGGGGTGTGTGGCGCCTAGCATTCTTCTCAATAGGTTTAATCGAAACTGCAGTTTTTAAAGTGACCACTAGATGGAACTAGTATGACTTTGCAAAATATGGTAGGGTTTTTTGGCATATGTATAAGGGAACGCATGCATGTGCTTATCTCTCTTAAAATGCGCTCCTTCTTTGGTCTCTCAGTGAACCAATCACCTAGCTAGCCAACTTTCCCTGAGGCGTCCCTGTCTTGCCTCTTTGGTACTGACTGGAATGACAGGCAGCTGCCAAGGAACTTGCCAGCTTTAACATAATAAGTGCAGGGAACAGAACTGAAGTCCTCATGCTTATGGGCAAGCATCTTACCCACTGAGCCATCTCCTCCACCTACAAAAATGACTTAGGGCTGGGGAGGTGGTTCAGTAGTTAAAGCCTTTACCTCACAAGCAAAAGGACCTGAGTTCAGATTCCAGGATCCCATGTTAAAAAAAAAATAAAATAAAATGCCAGGTAGACATGGCAATTTCCTGTAATTTTGAGAAATGAAATAAAGAGGTGGAGTAATCCAGGCTGATTCTTGATGTCATCCTTGGGTCTCCACAGACACACATATGCAAGTGACCTGTGTGTACACACACACAAAGATACGTACACATAGACATGCACACACAGACACACAAATGCACACAAATGAATTTCAAGTTCTTTTCTAGCTTTATCTACAATGACCTAGCTCTTTTTTGTGTGTGTGCATGTGTGTGAATGGGTGTGTATGTGGAAGGGGAGTAATATCTATGAAGGCGTATAGAATAGGGTACTGTTAGTGCCTGTGAATTCCAGGAATCAGCCCCGATTGTTCTACTGCTTTGCTCTGGAGTTTCCCAGGCTCTGCCCTCCAGGTCCAGAACTACCGACAGGTTGCCGCTATTTCTGCCCAGAGTTTTTTGTTTTTTTTTTTTTAAACATGGGATCTGGGGTATCCCATAATTTTCCGATATGTTGTTGGTAGATCAAAAAACTATTATTTTTTTTTTTTTTTTTTTTTTTTTTTTTTTTTTTTTTATCCCAAGCTCAGAACTTTTATTTATTTTGTTTTTTAACGTGGGACCTGGGATCCGAACTCAGAACCTTCTGCTTGTGAGACAGAGTCACAACCCCTGAGCCATCTCTCCAGCCCCCAAAAAACTATTATTGAGAGCTGATTAACCAGGTCTTCTTCAAGCCTTCCCCCATAGGAACTTAGACTTCTGGTCCCCGGCCCACACTTAGGACAATGACACACTCCAACTCATTTCCTACTCTGGCAGCTGCCCAAGGCACCTGAACAGGTATCTGACAGGAAGGAAGGAGCAAAGGAAGGAGCAACCGCCCCTCCCTTTCCCGGACTGACTTCTCCTAACACAGACATCAGAGGACAAAGCTCCTGTTAGGTAAGCAAGGGGACCTAAGTGTGGACCCCCCAGAACGTGTATGTGTGTGTGTGTTACCCCAGCACTGAAGTGTGGGAAGTGGCAAATATGATAAGCATATCCCTAGACCCATTGACCAGCGAGCCTAGATGATTTTATGGGTTCCAGATTTAATGACAGACCCTGCCTCAAAAAACAAAAACAAAAACAAAAACAAAGTGGAACATGTTTGAGGAAGGTACTTGATACTGTCCTCTGGCCCCCCACATACTGTTATGGTTTAAGCATGACTTGTCCACCCATGAGCTCATATGTTTGTATCTTTAGCTGATGTTAATGTTTGGCAAGGTCAGGGCATCTTTAGGAAGTGGAGTCTTGGAAGAAGGCACGTCACAAGGGGCGGTCCTTGAGGATGGATACCCCACCCCCCACCCCTGCACCCTGCTTTCATTAGTAGTCTGCTCTGGCAGTCGGCTGCTTGCTCTCTCTGCCTCCATGACGAGAGACATGGTCTAAACTGCTCCCAGCTTCATGGGCCCACCACGCCTTTCCTAACATAATGAACTGTATCTCCCTTCTGGAACCGTAAGCCAAATAAATCTCCTTTTTTTAAACATTTTTTATTATTATTTCCGCTCATACAAACTTAATAGGTACACCGGTTCCCTCCCTCCCTCCTCCTCCCCCCAAACCCCCTGCTCCCCCTCCCCTCACCCCTTCCTCCCCATCCCCCAGTGCCTCCCACCCCAATTCCCAGAGAGTCCTTTAACCTTTAATATGCATCCCTGACTCTCCTCTGGGCCCTCCTCTCCGATGACGTACAAGGACCCAGTGACATTTCCCTGAACCCTTTCCCCTGTCCCCCTTAAGCATAGGAACACTACTGTGGCTGCCAATCCCTTGCCTCCAAGGATCTTGGTGCCTTTAGCAGATGCTAGACTTTGTGAGGTCAATAGTGTGTTGGACATTGCGCAGGGCATGCAAAGTCCAATTATGATTGCTTCGGCCCTAACTTGCAAATCATTGCTCCTCCCATCCTTTTGCTCTTACACTCTTACTGCCCCCTCTTCCGCAAATGTCCCTGAGCTTCAGGATGGGGGGAGATTAGGCTGGCCTAGTTCTAGGTGGTTGATATAGAATCTCTGAAGTTCTGGATTGTGGTTTGTAGATTTTCTTTTGCAGTTTTGCTGCTCCTGCAATGCCCTTCACTCCATCCTGCTGGGCACTGTATGTCACTCCCTGGGCAGAGACAAAAAGCTGTTAAACTGGAGTCTTATTATAAGATAAATCTCCTTTTTTTTAACCCCTTTAAATCATTTGTGTTTGAATGTTGTCTTACAGCAACAAAAAGAGTAACCAAGACACAGGCCCCCACAAACATGTGTACACATCCACATAAATAATAAATAATTTATAAGAAAATAAAACACACACACACACAAAAAAATAAAAATAAAGAAAAGAAAATAGCAGAGCCCAAGGGATATATATGTTGGGTACTTAACAATATGTACACACTTAATGAGAGTCTAAAAACAACAACAAGCACAATGGGACAGAGAATGATTTAAGATACTACTAATCCTGGGTTGGAGAGATGGCTCAGGGGTTGAGATTCTGCCTCATAAGCAGAAGGTCCTGAGTCCAGATCCCAAGTCCCACATAAAAATGTCAGGCAGAAATAGTGATGGCCTGCACTTCTGGCCCTGGTGGGTGGAGCCTTGGAAATCCCATAGCAAAGCAAAAAAGAAGTAGAAGCAATCCAGGGTGATTCCCAAAGTTACCCTTACACACACACACACACACACACACACACACACACACAATGACAAATAAATATGGAAGGGAGGGAGGGAGAGGGAGAGAGAGAGAGAGAGAGAGAGAGAGAGAGAGAGAAACGCAGGCCACCCCCGCTTCCCCCCAGCGTCTATACATGGGGTCTAGGATCCGAACTCAGGACCATCTGCCTGCAAGGAAGAGGTTTAACCCCTGAGCCATCTCTCTAGCCCCCTGCATCCACTCTTGATGCTGCTTGGACAGTGAGACAGAGGGATGGAACGGGTTGTATTTCTCAAGGCGGCCACTACACTCCCACCCCACATGCACTTGCACAAGCTCATCTTGACATCTTACACCAAGACAGGACATCTATATCCCCTAATCTTGAAATCTGGTGCCAGAACTGGCAGCATGTATGCAAGGCAACAGAAAAGATAATTCTGTCCCATTCACTTTTAAAGTCCCGGGGCCTAACAAATCTAATTACACCAAAGAATCTCCCACATTGGGACACATGGAAAGGACCTAGTCGGCATTCCCTGTGGAAGTCCACCTCAAAGCTGGTACCAATGTTGGACTGAGAAGATAGCTTAGGGGTTAAAGCCTTTGCTTCAAAAGCAAAAGGACCTGAGTTCAGATTCCCAGATCCCACATAAAAATGCCAGGCAGATATGGCAGCAGCCTCTAATTCCAGCCCTGGATGGTGGAGCCTGGGAAGCCCCACAGCAAAAGCAAAAAAGGAGGAAGAGTGATCTTGGATGATTCACAATGTCATCCTTGGGCCTCCACAGGCACACCCATTCAAGTGCCCTCTGGTACAGAAAAAGGGGAGCAGGGGACTGGTACTAATTGCAAGACCTGGGCTTCAGTTTGGGTATGGTTTGTTCCCCACGGGCTCATGTGCTGGCAAGTTCATCCCCAGTGTGACAACATTCAGAGACAGGGCCTGGAAAACCCGACCTTTATCACTGACAGATTCCTACCCTGGGGAGGGAATTAAGGCACTTGTGAAAGAAACCCAGTCAGTTCTTGCAAAAGGAAGTCATAAAAGGGAGAGGAACACCTCAGTTGCGTTCTGGATTTCTTTCTCAACATCAGATCTCTTCTCAGTCCGTCATTAGCTTCATTCGCTGTGACGTCATCAACCCTGAGCATTTCACTAGAAGGGAGCTGGCGAGCACACCATGCCTGGGAACCTTCAGAAAACGCGTATGTAGAACTGCCCAGCCTGGAGTATTTCACTATTGTAGCAGAAAACTAATACAATCTGTGAGTGGAGATGCCTCCAGATGGTCTTTCCTTACCCCCCCAACTCCTATTTTTTTTGGGGGGGGGACACTGCCATCCTGGGTGTCGCTGTTGAGTAGAGAGAGGAAATGTCAGCTGTGGCTTGTACATATTCCTGACCTAAAGCCACGGCAAACCTCACAAACCAGTTGTTGCACTTCACTAAGTTTGGAGATGGTGTGTGCGACAGGCCCAGTCATCCAAAGGGCTGATAGAATTAACCTGGGGAGTGGAAGGGCAGGGGTGATGTACTGGGGAGACCAAGGAAAAATCGGGGTTGGGGGTGGACGGATGGGAATGAGTGATACTCTCGGCTGGCACCAGATTGGACCAGAGGATGAGACAGATGCTGTATGGCTTGTATACCACGATGCATTTTGAGGACTGCCCCCAAGAGCCGTCAGCAAGCAAGGCGAGTGGGTAAGACAGACCCCCAGGACCCAGCCTAGATGATGTCCTCGTAGTTGAGTGGGAGCCAACTCTCCCCTCCTCTCCCTGGCCCCATCCTGTCTCCTCCCGGCTCCAGGCGACTACATCTCCCAGCATCGCCTGCTCGGGCCCGCGGGAAGGGAAAAGGAAAAAAAAAAATTAGTTGGGGCCAAGCATTCCCGGAATGCGCTTCCTGCTGGCGCGGGCCGGTGGGAGGGTGGAGGGGGGCGCGGGCCGGAGGCCGGGCGGGGCGGGAGGCCAGAGCCCGGGACGTGCGCTCGGCCGGGGCCCGGAGGGCCCCCAGCATGGCCGAGCCCCTGCTCAGAAAGACTTTCTCCCGCCTGCGGGGTCGGGAGAAACTTCCTCGGAAAAAGTCGGACGCGAAGGATCGTGGTGAGTAGAGAGGAAGGGAGGGTCCGGGGAGAGGGAGCGCGCTTGACCCCGCCCGGACTGGAGGGTGGTGTTCCCCAGATCCAGAAGAGAGAAGTCTAGGAGAGGTTGTGGGAGAGTCTTTCTCCCCACCGTCCCGAGGGAGTGGATTGGGGTCCTGCAAAGCAGGGGCTGCTGCGATGGTTGGGGGGGCACGGACCGTTATGTGCAGCTGGCGCTGAATGCCAACGCCGAGGACTCCTTGGGAGGCCGGGGAAAGGGGGGCCTCGCCCCTGACAGGAAGTGGGACCGCAACGGAGCGCCCAAGGAGGGTTGAAGGGAAGACGGGACACGGCCCAGTCAAGCCGGACAGACACCCGGCACTTGGGAGTCCTGGAGGCAGGGCCAAGGAAAATGGGGGGACGGGAGAGAGGGGGACGGGACCGGACCATTGCAAGAATTCTTGATTTCTCATAACCGGCCTCTACCTCCTTTGCATCACATTGCACACCGTGGCTGCATCCGCGCCTGCCTTCGGGCAGCCCCAGGAAACTTGCCCCTCCGTAACAGATGGAGGAAAGCCAGGCTGGTGACAGTTGGATGATTTGCCCTAGTGCCGGTGAAGAGACTTAACGCTTTTTGAACTACGCTTCTGATATTAGGGACCGCTGAAACAGCAGCGTGCAGATACACTGGGAAAATGGGCGATCGGAACCCGAGGGTCAACAGGCTGCAAGACCAGACTTTAGAGGCACAGGAGTTACCTGGAATAGGTCCTGGGAAGGAAGTGGTTAAAGGAAGGAGGCCACACCGCCCCAACAACCCTGACCCCTCCTTTCTGGCCTTCCCCAAAAGATTCCCAAGGTTCCCAGAGTCAAAGAAAGGACCAGGGTGCCCACACATAAACACACACAGGAAATAGTCCATGATGTCAGAGGCAGGATGGGGGGGCTGGAAGTGGGGGAAGACATCATGGGGAGTGCCTATGGGGGATGTGACCTGGGCTGAGAGATAGAATTCACTACCCTAGAACTGGGGCAGTTTGGAAGCTAGAGAGAGAGCCCGCTGCAGAAAAGGGAGAGAGACACCGGTCAGTGTCACATCTGTTGTATTTCTCGTCCTGCCTCTGAGCCTGTCCCAGCATGTCAGTCGTTTTCTGCTGGAGACCATGAACTTGTCCCCCGTGTGATGTCTGACAAGGAATCTCAGACTGGTGGGGGGGTTGCATCTAGGAAACCAAGGTCAAGGAAGTGACTTGACTGAGACCAACCAGTGAGAAGCATCAGGCCCGGGATTAATAAGAGACCTAGAAGAAGGGAGACAGGAACAAACGGCCTGAGGATCCAAGAACAACCTGACCTGGATAGGGGTGCAGGGGCTAAAAGAGTGGAGGGGCCTCCAAACTAAGAACTAGCCTGAGGTTGCCAGGTGTAAACTATGTAAACTATATAGTACACTGTGGCAATTCGCCTGCATGATTGCTGATAAATCACCATCAAATGGCTAAGAGAACAAGGAGTTTAGTTTCTCTTACAATTGTCTGGTTACAGTTCTCAGCCCAGCTTGACAGGAGAGCATGCATCAATATCAGGGCCCTAGCCACACCATCTCTACATAATGGCTGAGAGGAGAGATCCTTACCAGACCAGATGCCAGACCAGCATGTCTGGCCAAGTGTACACAAGGATGCCAGCTTTCTCAACCAGCTCTCTGTATTTTATTCCCACCCTAATCCCACCCACCATGGACTGGACAGTCAGCTAGACAGTCTCCTGCAGGTTTGCTCAGGGCTTAACCAATTCTCTACAAATGTGCCCAAAGATCAAACCTCAACTATCAAGTTGACATTTGTGCCTAACTATGACATACACCTTGAGGGACAATGACTTAGACCTCCAAGACTGGATGGGTCAATCGGGTTTAAGGTATAAGGGGCTGGAACCAATGAGATGAAGCGCCACTCTGTACCTCAGACTGCTCGGGGCAGGGGGGTCAATGAATGGTCTCCCTCCTTTGCTCTGCACTAGGCCGGCCAGCTCCGTGTCCAGAACCCAGCCCCCCAGAGCACGAACCTCAGATTTTTGAAGGGCCCAAAGCTGGAGCAGAGGAGCCACTGAGCCCGGAGACACCCCGAAACCCTGCCCGGGGGGCCTATCTGCAAAGCCTGGAGCCTAGCAGCCGCCGGTGGGTACTAGCTGGAGCTAAGCCCCCAGAAGAGGTGCTTCTGGGATCTGGAGCACCCAGCAGTGGGGAGCCTGCTGGTGAGATCTGGTACAACCCCATCCCTGAAGAGGACCCCAGACCCTCAGCATCTGAGCCCTTAGGACCCCAGCCAACGTTTTCTGAGCCAGAAAGATCAACCCTCCAAGGTAGGCACAAGCATGGCATTTATCTTCCCACCCCCAGGTGACTCAAAGCCTCACACCCAGCCTTCCCCCCCACACACACCTTTCCAGGGACCACAAACCACGCACCCCTGTACCAGGCCCAGGTCATACATGGGCCTCTGACGTGGGCTCACCCCACAGGTGCAGTGCCTGCCAGTCCCCCGACCAAATCCTCCCGCACCAAATCCCCGGGCCCTGCCAGGCGCCTCTCCATGAAGATGAAGAAGCTTCCAGAGCTTCGGCGCCGGCTGAGCCTAAGAGGGACCCGGACCAGCCGCGACCGGGACCGGGAGCGGGAACGGGCTGCCCCAACCGGCTCGGTCATCAGCCGCTACCATCTAGACAGCAGCGTGGGGACATCCGGGCAGGCGTCGGTGGCCGGAGGCCCTCGGGGTCCCAGGGCTGGGTATCTCAGCGACGGCGACTCACCTGAGCGACCAGGGGGACCCCCATCCCCTACTGCCTTCCGACCCTACGAAGTGGGTCCAGCAGTCCGGGCACCTCCAGCCGCCCTCTGGGGGCGCCTCAGCCTGCATCTGTACGGGCTCGGGGGGCTGCGGCCGGCCCCTGGGGCCACCGCCAGAGACCTGTGCTGTTTGTTGCAAGTGGATGGGGTGGCGCGGGCCCGCACAGGGCCGCTGCGCGGGAGACCAGACTTCTTACGGCTGGATCACACCTTCCACCTGGAGCTCGAGGCCGCGCGGCTCCTTCGAGCCTTGGTGCTTTCATGGGACCCTGGCGTGAGGCGGCACCGACCCTGTGCCCAGGGTACTGTGCTACTGCCCACGGTCTTCCGAGGTAAGGCTTCAAAGGTAGAGGAGCCGGGAGGGGGGGTGCAGGAGCTCACTCAGAGCATCCTATGCTGGGTCCCTTAGACCCGGAGCCAGGACCCAAGACCTGTCTTTGAGACAGACCTAGCTTGTACCCCCTACTCCTTTGCATTCTCAGGGTGTCAGGCTCAGCAGCTGGCCATTCGGCTAGAACCCCAGGGGCTGCTGTACGCCAAGCTGACGCTGTCGGAGCAACAGGAAACACCCACCACAGCGGAATCCCGGGTCTTCGGGCTGCCCCTGAAGTTGCTGGTGGAGCGAGAACAATCTCCAGGCCACGTGCCTGTCATCATTCGCAAGTGTGTGGGGCAGATCGAGCGCAGAGGGCTACGGGTGAGCTCTGCCCTACTCCATCCACCCCACCTCTTCCATCAGCCTGAGCTGCCAACCTCCTCCCACTTAGTAAGAGGAACAAGAAGTCCTTCCCCAGACTGTAGCCCCCAAGATAGTACCCAAGGTCACCTAGCCACTCAATAATGGGCTCTTTGGACTGGAGAGATGGCTCAGAGATTAAGACTCTGCCTGGCAAGCATAAGGTCCTGAATTCGGATCCCAGGTCCCACATAAAAATGCCAGGCAAAAATGGCAGTGGCCTGCACTTCTGGTCCTGGAAAGCGAAGCCTGGGAAATCCCACAGCAGAGCAAGGAGGTAAAACCAATCCAGGATGATTCCCGAAGTCACCCTTGGTCCTCCACAGGATGCCCTCACACACACACACACACACACACACACACACACATTTTTGATTCTAAGTTAGCCTGATATACAGAGGAGGACCCTGTCTCAAAAAGAAAAAGAAAAAAAAAAAATCCTGAAGGTGGAAGGTCTAGGGGAGCTTAAAGCCCGCCCTGACTTGGTTGGGTGCAGTTAACAAGACTTCTCAGAGGAGGATGGGACACATGAACTGACAAATCTGAGGAAAGGGACGCTAAACAAGTGAGCCAAGCAAAGGTTTGAGAAGACTCAATCTGATGTCTAGTCTGCTAGGAAGATTGAACCTAGGACCTATTCATGCTAGGCAAGCACTGCCCCACCCAACTATGCTCCCAACCCTCTTTCAGCTTGTGTGTGTGTGTGTGTGTGTGTGTGTGTGTGTGTGTGTGTGTGTGTGTGTGTGTGTGTTGGGGGAGAGAGGGAGATGTGTGTACTTAAGTGTATGTGCCCGTGGCGGCCTAAGGGTAACACTGGAAATCAGCATGGATTGTTCTACCATCTTATTGGTTTGCTCTGGGCTTCCCCAGGCTCTGCTTTCCGGGATCAGAATTGCTAGGCCTCCGCCATTTTCTGCCAGGCATGTTTATGTGGGATCTGGAGATCTGCACTCAGGTCCTTTTGTTTTTTGAGGCAAAGGTTTTAGACCCTGAACCATCTCTCCCTAGCCCACTCTTTGGACTGTCTTGAGACAAGATCACATCAAGTTATTCAGGCCAGACTTGACCAAATGATTCTCCTTTCCTTGGCCACTCAAGAGCTGTACCCCCAGACCTATCTCAGGGGCACGCTTGTGACAGGTGTCACAGCAGGAAAGCAGCCAATGAGAAACACAGACTGTCGAACCTCACCCTCCCATTCCCCACTCCCCACCCCCCCACCCCTCCACCCCTGGCACTCCCTGTCACCCTGCCCTAGACCCCCAGCCCCAGCCCAGTGGGGGTCCTGGCTGGCTGCCTGACCCCAGGAAGCCATCCTCTAGTCTGTCTGTCTCTGTCCCCAGGTAGTGGGGCTGTACCGCCTGTGTGGCTCGGCAGCCGTGAAGAAAGAACTGCGGGATGCCTTTGAACAGGACAGTGAGGCCGTGTGCCTCTCCGAGGATGTGTACCCCGACATCAATGTCATTACAGGTCAGCGCAGCCCACCCTTCCTTGTCTGCTTATCCCCATCGACCCTCTTCTCCAGGTTGGCTTGGGGGAGACTTCCTCCCTCCCCTCCCCCTCACTTCCTGTTTTCATTCTCTTACACCCTCCCCTCCTCCTCCTCTTCCTTTTCCTCCTCCTCCTCTTCTTCCTCTTCTTCTTCCTCCTCCTCCCACCAACCCCAGGGATCCCTCTGGTTCCAGAAGCCAGGGTGAGCCCTCACCAGTGTCCATCCACAGGGATCCTCAAGGATTACCTCCGAGAGTTGCCCACCCCGCTGATCACTCCGCCCCTCTATCAAGTGGTGCTAGAAGCCATGGCTCAGGGGCATCCAAGCAGAGCTTCCCTGGGTCCGGAGGGTACCCGAGGGCTCCTCAGCTGCCTGCCAGATGTGGAAAGGGTGAGTTAAGCCTGGTGGGAGGGTGGGCACATAGACCGAGTGAAGTCAGTAGAATCCTTTCCCCGTGCCTGATCCTTGCATATGGAAGCATCACGTCGCACGCTGTTCATGTGGAGTCCTGGATTGGGAAACTAAGGCTCGATTGGGAAACACAGATTCCAGCCAGTCATGATGCCACACACTGTAACCCTCCAGCACTTGGAAGGATTTCAAGTTGGAGGCTAACTCGAGCTGCAGAGCAGATTCTGAGCCAACAGGTCTGCTCACCTACCACAAGGAAAATTCCTGGCTGTAGGACCCTGGACAAATCCTTTCTCTGTGTGCTTCAACATGGTCATTTGTTTACAGCGAGATTCATATCAACCTGGCCTAACATAGAATAGGTTGAATTCTAAGTTATTCCATTCCGAAGCTTAATCACCATTGACTTCAATGTCTCCTCTGGGAGGACAGGTTCACAATACTAACACCTACCTGAGGGTTGACAAATCTTAGCTCAGCTACCATCTGGCTAAGAGAACTTGAATCTCAGTTTCCCCCACTCTGAGCTCCCCTTAGTCTCCTGTGAACATCTTAGTAACCCATTATCATTATTGTTTCACACTTGAATATAGTAAATTTGTGATATTTTCACACCTAAATCCCCAATCTCATCCCCCATCTTCTTTCCATTACAACCCTTCTTCCCTGCCAGCCTCCTCCTATTTTCAAGTCTTTTTTAAGGATTAAATCAGAGTTTGTTAGAGGAGAGAAAGGAAGGAACTCACAGACATGCATCCATGAGGGGCAAGGGAAGCCTGGAGAGCCCATGAGCCCCAGCATGGAATCCATGAGGAGTGAGAGAAAAGTCAGGTGGGAACTCACGGACTCCAGACACGAAGGAAGCCCACGTTTTTTTCTTATGTGTGGCTCACTGGTTTCATCTGGGTTGCCTTTGATGGCATGTGCCTGAGCATTTGCAGGGGTGTGCATCATGCATCAGTGGGTAGACCACTAAGTGAAGCATCTTCCATTCCCTATTCCAACAGTATTAACCCTCCATCGTCTCTCAAGGTGACTTTTCCCCTTCCATGGGGAAAGGATGATAGACAAATCCCATGCAGATCTTCTAGAAATATATTTATATTTGCAGTGACATGCCCACGCTTTCAACTCTCTCCACAGGCTACCCTGACCCTTCTCCTGGACCACTTGCGCCTGGTGTCCTCCTTCCACGCCCATAACCGGATGACCCCGCAGAACCTGGCCGTGTGTTTTGGACCCGTGCTGTTGCCCGCGCGCCAGGCACCCAGCCGGGCCCGGGTTCGTGGCTCCGGGCCCAGTGTCACCAGCGCTGTGGACTTCAAGGGGCACATCGAGGTCCTGCACTACCTACTGCAGTCTTGGCCAGGTGAGCCCTGACTACCTTGCCCAATCAAAAAGAAGGCCACGCCCCCTCCCCCACCAAATGAGGGTAAACTCCTAAGAGGTCTGGCCAATCCAACTTTAAGGTGGGGGGGCGCCTGACGAATTTCTGATCCGGCCCAGTGTCTTGCCTCTCCAAAGCCCCCTCCCACTGTGCATGACATCAACACAGCTTTCCTCCACCTTGTGCCCTACAGATACTCGCCGACCCCCAGAGGTGCAGGACGCTGCACCCTACTTGCGGCCCAAACGGCAGCTGCCGCTGCACTTGCCGCTAACGAGCCCTGAGGTAGTGACTCGACCCCGGGGCCGGGGAGGCCCAGAGAGCCCCCCAAGCAACCGGTATGCGGGCGACTGGAGCGTGTGCGGGCGGGACTTCCTGTCGGGGCCTGACTACGACCACGTGCCTGGCAGCGACAGCGAGGAAGACGATGAGCTGGGAGGGACCCGGGGCACAGCCGACTTCGAAGATGAGTTTGATGCGCCCTTCAACCCACACCTGAACCTCAAGGACTTTGATGCCCTCATTCTGGACTTGGAACGGGAACTCTCCAAGCAGATCAATGTGTGCCTCTGAACCCGCCTAATGGGGGGGGCCCTGGTAACCAAGGACTTGCTTCTTGGTCGCTAAGGACCAGGTTTTGGTTACTAAGGACAGGGTCCCAGGTTCTCAATGATCCCAGAGGTCCTGACCTCCTCCAGCTGTTTCCTGGTTGCTAGGGACCAGCTCCCTGTGCTAAGAGTCATTCCCAGTTTTTAGTAGTACCCAGAATTTTGGGCACTAGTTGCAAGGGTCAGGCACTGGGTATTTGAAGGACTAGCTTGTTGCAGCCATGTTTTCTCTGAGCACTATGGTTTCTCTGCTGCCTTAGGCAGTTGTGCTTGCTAGGCTGGTCTCACCTCTCCCATGTAGGGGGTACACCAATTACTGTGAGCATCACCCTGGGGTGTTGTACCCCAATCCTTCTTGCTGCTGCCAACCAAACCAGTATTAGCTTTGAGCTCTGCTTTTCCCTCCTCTGGAGGATCCAAGGACTACCGTGAGGGGATTTTTTAGGGGGGGTGCAGCCCCAAATCTGGGTTAAGGGCACTCTGGGGGTTTACAGAAAAACAGCTGGATCCCCTCATGAAGACCCCCCACATGACCCACCACCCATCCCCAATGGAGACAGAGTCTGGCCCTCCCTTTCCCCCAGCAGCCCCTCCCCCACTCCTGAAGAACTGAGCACTTAGCCCCTTCCCTTGGAAGGGACCCTGCCTAATGGGGCAGGGGTACTTTGGTACGGTAAATATTTATTGTGCATGTATGTGTCTTGTGTGTGAGGATTCGTGAGCATAGGGCTGTCTGTAATGGGCGTGTGGGACTTTTTCAGGGACCACAGAGTGGGGAAGTACTTGCCATGCCCAGGTACCCCAAAGTCCCCAGTGAATAGGTGGGAGAGTCAGGTTCCCTTCCTGTCTCCACCCCCCCTTCCCTGCCTCCACCTTTGTGGACAATAAATCAGTATGCACAGTTTCTGCAATGTGGTCTTTGCACTCATGTGGGCCACACAGGTTTATTTCATCTGAAGAGGGACAACAGGGGACAGTTGCCTGCGGAAAAAACTCCAGGGCTGCTAGGTACCTGAGTTCAGGGCCCCCTGTCCCCCACCACTCAGGGACCTGGTGACACAGAGCAGGAGACTCCAAACCCTCCAGCATGGTCCAGGCGCAGCGAGCCAAGCGCACTGGCCACAAAGTCCTATACGGAAATGGAGCCATCGCGGAAATCTGTCCTCCCGATAAGGACATTGATGACCACAGGGTAGCCATCCTGGCACTGCTGCTGGCCGTCACGTAACACCTCGACCACCTGATCCTCATTGTCTCGGGAGAGCATCAGACCTCGGGCGCCCAGCCCCTCAGCCGCCTTGTGATAATCTAGAACAGAGTCAGACGGTCGCAAATGCCAGTGGAAGAAGAGAGAGAAGCACACCTGGATTGGGGCACACACCCTGCCAAGAACCCCCTCACCAGTGTAGGCCAGGCCACAGGCCACGTTGCTGCCCAGCCTGGGCACCTGCTCCCGAGAAATTTGGGTCCAACCGGCATCGTTGCCTATCAAAGCCACCACTGGGATCTGCAATTTAAAGCGGAGGACAGGCCACAGGCCGTCAGCCCAAAGCTTGGCCAGATGGGGCCACCAGAAGATATCCCCCACCCTGGAGGACACAGCCCAATTCCCTCAGGGCAGCCCAGTCACCTTGTGTCTGATGAATGTGTCAAACTCGATGAGGCTATAGCCAAAGGCTCCATCCCCAAACAGGCACCACACCTGGGGGGGGAGATCCAGGGCAATTAGGACGGTTCACAGCCCCGAAAGCAGCAAGTCTCCCACATCCAGTGCCTCACCTCAGCATCCGGCCGGCACAGCTTAGCCCCGAGTGCAA
Source organism: Typhlomys cinereus (assembly GCA_023101885.1). Classification (NCBI taxonomy): domain Eukaryota; kingdom Metazoa; phylum Chordata; class Mammalia; order Rodentia; family Platacanthomyidae; genus Typhlomys; species Typhlomys cinereus. The sequence goes on along the minus strand of JALPQD010000364.1, from coordinate 213,778 downwards.
ATCCTGCACCAACACCCAGAGTCCCAAAGGCTCCTGCAGAGATGGAGAGCAGGTGACATGGAAGGATCTGGGCAGGCCGAGCTGCCCCCCCCCACCCCAAGATGAGCCTCTCCTTACCAGGGTCGAGCCAACGCAGGGGGCCACGGGGCTGTACCAGATAGGCGGCAGTGGCCACAAAGTCCCCACCGTCCACCACAAGAATCGCATTATCGGGTAGAATTTCTTCCACCTGCTGTAACACCTGCATGGGGTTCAGGTGCTGGGCTACGGGCAAGGCGGCCTTCTCCCTGCGAGAGGGCAGCAAGCGGTCAGCAGGGCTGGTGCGGCGAGTGCCCGCTGATCACACCCCACCCGCGTCCACTCCACCAGGATGCACCGGAAGCTCCGCTCCTTCTCCTGGTCCGATGCCCGCAGCTCTTCAGCCCAATCGGGGGCCCACGTCTGGCCCCGAAGGCCTTCCACCAGCTTCAGCAGGAAGGAGCCCACGTCTCCTGAGGAAGGAAGATGCCACCGCTGCAGGGCACCGGCTTCCTGGGTCCCTCCCAGCGCCAGACGCCCAAACACAGCAGCAGGGCCACATGGGGAGGGGGGTCGGGCAGGGAAGCCACAGCACTGTTGTGTCCGGGCTAGCAGGGCAGGGGACCAGACCCGGGACCCCTGGGCCAGGTGTCCCCTGGGCCAGGGGACAGCTCACAAGCCCAAGCTGGCCTTGCTACCTCACTGCTCTTGCCAATTCTGCTTCGAAAACATGTCACCCACCCAGGAAGTCCCCAAACCCAGATGTATGGGAGATGGTCACCACCTCACACAAGCAGATGGGCATTCGGGGGTGTTGCTCCTCCTCCGCCCATCCCAACTCCAGACATGTCATTTCTGCCTTGATGGTTCTTGCTATGTCTGTGGCACTAGGCAGCATTAGAACCCAGGATCTCAAGCATGCCACAAAGTACTCTAGCACTGACATACAACTCCAGCACTTTTGTTCCGCTTTTTCTTTTTGGAGGGGTGGGGTGGGGATGGGGAATAAAGATCTTACCCTGTAGCCTAGGCTGGCCTTGAAATTACTGTGTAGCCCAGGCTATCCTCAAAGGCAAACTTGTGTCCTGCTTCACCCTCCTGATTGCTGCGATTGCAGGTACACAACCCCAGCACATCCCCAGTGCACCCCCACGTGCAGCGCTCCATCCAGCCCCTTTATACTTTGAGACAGGGTCTTGCTAAGTTGCCCAGCCTGGCCTCAAACAGGTAACTGTCTTCCCTTCAGTCCCCCAAGGAGCCAAAGTGACAGGACTGCAGCACCATCCCCGGCTTGTTCTGTCCTTCTCAGCCCCTCCTTGCCTCCACCTACCCCTTCAGCTTTTTAGGGTGCACTTCCCCTAGCACACTCAGGGTGGTGGCACTTCTGTCATAGTTAGTTAGGTACAGCTGTCAACTTGACAGTTGAAGGTTTGAGCTCTGGGCATTAACGGTTGAGTTAAGCCCAGAGAGCAAACCTGCAGGAGACTGTCTTGCTGATGGGGAAGGCCCAGCCCATGGTGGGTGGAATTAGGCCCTGGAATAAAATACCGAGAGCTGGTTGAGAGAATCGGCATCTTTCTGTACACTTAGCCAGACATGCTGGTCTAGCAAGTAAGGATCGTCCCATTCTCAGCCATTATGTAGAGATGGTGTGGCCAGTTTCCTCATCCCTGGTGTTGGTGCATGCTCTCCTGTCAAGATGGACTGAGAACTGCAACCAGACTGTTGTAAGAAAATAAATCCCTTGTTCTCTTAAGCCATTTGATGGTCATTAATCAGCAATCATGCAGGCGAACTGCAACAGCTTCTCTGCTTAAATCAAGGGGACCCTGGAGTCTGCTAGAATCAGCGTCTTGAAAGCACAGCAGAGCTTGACACAGGAAGGGGACTAACATTGGGGGGTAAGGAAGGTCAAGGCCCAGGGGCCACGTCGGGGAGTCTGGTGAAGGGCGACAGACAGTGTCAGGGCTGGTCACATGCCCAATTCTAGTCCTCCCCCTGTGCCCACCTCTCCCTGTTTGCTACAGAAGCCTCCATCACACTGAGACCCAAATGGGTCTCACATTGTCTGTGTCCCCTGGGGCACAGCCCAGGATTCCCCCAGCATCCAGCTCAAGCCAGCTGCAATGAGGCGGGACAGAGGGAAGAACACCCGAGGGGCTCACCCAGCACAGCCTCCTGGGGCTTCCAGAAGATGTCTGAGTTGAGCAACATCTCCCCCCGGTTCCGATTGACGATGATGATCTTGCTGCTGCGGCTGAGGACGCGGCCATAGGAGAGGCGGAAGTCACAGATGGCTCCTGGGGCAAGGGACAGGGGTCAGGCAGTACCTCACTTCTCATCACTGTGCACGGAATGCCCAACAGCGACTTTGCAGGTGGGCTCTGAGCATTCCTTCAGGGCGGGATTCAAGAGGCCCAGAGTACAGCTCAGTGGTAGACCACTGACCAAGCATGTGTGGGGCCCTGGATTCTGTCCGCTAGGCCACAAAAAAATATATGTATATATACATAATGTTTCCCATCCTATGGATGGGAACTTGCTAGCTTGCTAGGTGAGAAGGAACTTGGGGGGCAGAAGTACAGGTGGGGAACATTTTCCTCAGCCATACAACCAGACACATCCCACCTGGATCAGCAGGGTGAACTGTTGACCCACCCAGACTCCTGAAGTCCTATTGAACCTGGTGCTGGGCCCACCACCAGCTGCCATTGTGAGGTGATTGGCAGGGTTTCAGCAGACCACGCCCTCCTAACTGTAGTCCTGCCCCCTTGGCCTGGGTACACACACTGGAAATCCATGGGGCAAAAGTCACCTAGTCTGCATCCGAGAACTCACTGCAGTGAGACTTGTCCTTCCCAGACCTGCATCATGACTGAGACACTAACAGGCCCCCATAGACTCAAGAGAAATGAGAACTCACAGGGGAAACCTTGGGGACTAGAGCTAGGGAAATGCCGCCATCAGTGGGGCGGCCTGAAGAGAGGCAACTTCGTATGCCACAGAGGCCTGAATCCCCCACAATAGTAGACAAGTATGTGATCCATAGAAGCAGACAGGCAGGAAGGTAGGAGGGAGTGGGATGGATTGAGGAAGGGAAGGGAGAAAGATGGGAGGGAGATGGGAGGGAGGGAAACAGGGGTAAATACTCAATATGCTTGCAAAACTAGGAAAAAAAATAAATACAAATTTTTTTAAAGTCACCTAGCGCTCCATTTCTCAGATTGCAATGTCGTTAAGCACAGCATGGATATACCCAGCAAGTACTAACAGACAGACCACCTGTCTGACAGGACACATGCAACGTGGGAGAATGTGCATAAGGCACAACAAGTCCCCTCGAGGTGCATGTCCTCGGGGAGGCCCCACCACAGTCACAGCTGCAGCGTGTGTTGGGTGCTGATTCAGCCTCGTCCACGGGCCTTGAGGAGGGAACAGGGTGGAAGGAGACTGACTAGACATGAGCAGAAGGGGCTGGCAGAGGCTGGGAGGAGGGCTGCAGGAGGGCAAAGGAGAGAGGAGGCTGCCCACCTGCCAACACAACCACGTCTGCTTTCTTCAGGGCGGCGCTGCGGTTCTGCCGGATATGTAGCAGGTGGTTGCGGCCCAGCAACCCCCGCGCCATGCCCCCCAGGAAGCACGGCACACCCAGGGTCTCCACAGCGGCTCTGGGGACACAGGCAGAGCAGATGTCAGGGCGAAGGGCACTCAAACAGCAGGGATGTGGGCAGGAAAGCTCAAGCAGGGGAGCACTCCTCACCGAAGCTGGTCAGGGGGCGTCGGGGGCAGCAGGGCTTGGCTCCCCAGCACCAGCAGAGGCCTCTTGGCTCGGCTCAGGATCTCCACACAGCGCTGGACCTGAAGCGACAGACAGGGCTCACAGGGCTGCCCTGGGGTCTACATCAACCAGCAGGATGCTGTCTCAGAAAGAGGGTCTTCAGGCCTCGGGTAGTTAGCTACAGGGTCAATCAAAGGCTCGAGCTCTTGGCACACTTGTAAAGAATTAGTAGCAAAGCCCTGAGCAGGCCTGTAGGAGGCTGTCTAACCGACAGAGGAGATCCAGCCAGTGGTGGGAGGGGCTCATCCCTTGGAAGGTGGGTAAGATGGATGGCTGCTCTAGGGAGTTAGCATTCTCTGGCACACTTGGACAAACATGCTGGCTGGCGAGTAACGTTTGCCTTTCTCCTGGCAGTCCTGTGGCTAGGGTGTAGCCAGTTCCCTGGTTCTCAGTGTTGGTCTCATCTCCTGCTGAGTGTTGGTCTGGCACCAGCCAGAACAATATCCACCATTCTCCCTGAAGAGTCAAGAGTTTACGGACAACATGCAGGCCAAATGCGACGATCCCCTGCCAAGTGGGGTTCCAGGCCAAGGAAGAGAGATGACTCACCTGCTGAGAGGAAGCCTGGGGGATGTCCAGGGGCAGCGGCCCCTCCGGCTGAGGCTCCCAAGCCCCCGCAAACAGGTTCGTCAGGCAGTTCTGTAAGTACCTTCGAGAAGACAGGAAGGAGCCCCAGTTACAGGTTCCGGGGGCTGGGGGAGGTGAGGGGCGAGAAAGATCCCGAGAAGATGAGCTTCGGCCAAGTCAGTTATGGCCAAGCCTCCAGCTGCTTGTTTGTTCTTAGAAGCTGCAAGGGGCCGCCCCGACTTGACAAGCACCCCAGAAAGAAAGAGCACGAGTGCACAATGGCAACACTGTGCTGTGACCAGACCCCAGCTTCTTACACTCTAAGGCACTCCACAGGCTGGGGTGCAACTGGGGGGGGAGCATTTGCCTAGTGTGTGAGAACCCTTAGCTTGGGTTCCCTAGGGATTTGGGAGGGGGTGACACAAAGACAACACAGCTTTGCAAAAGGCTCGGTTTTTGTTTTTGGCATATCTGTGTATCTGTGTGTATGTCTGTGTACATCAATACCGTGTGTGCCTGTGGAGGCCCAAAGGTGACCTCAGGAAGCGCCCTGAATTGTTTCACTCTGGGGTTTCCCAGGCTCTGCCTTTCCAGGGCTGGACATACAGGTCACTGCCATTTGTGCCTGGTGTTTTTATGGGGGATCTGAGATCTGAATGCAGGACCTTCTGCTTGCCAGGCAAAGGCTTAACCCCTGAGTCATCTCTCCACCCAAAGCTCAGTTATTAACATCGCTCCTCTCGTCTCACACGGTGCCTCTTGGTCTCCCCATTCACTGGGCCCTGGGCCTCAGGTTCCTTAAGGCCAAGACGCATAAAGAAATCCTGCCCAGGACTTGCCCACAGGGCACCCTCAATCCTACTACAGACAGCCGCGTGGGCGAGGGCAGGAAGCAGCCAGCACTCAGAGCCAACGTCTGCTTTGTCTGCTGGAGTCAGGGCTTCAGAGAGGAAAATGAGGTCAGGGATATGGGGGGGAGCCACAGTTTAAAGGGGAGCCAATCTAGTATAAGAGAGACTGAGGCAAGAGAATGATCACAAGTTCAAAGCCAGCCTGGGCTATCAAACTAGACCCTGTTTCATAACCAACACACACACACACACACACACACACACACACACAAATAGACCAGTCTTGCAAGAGGCAATGAGAGGGAGGGCAAGAAGGGGATGGGGTGACCAGCTAGGGTGCTACCCTCCAGCAATCCTAGCATTTGGGGGGCTAAGTCAGAAGGCACTCCAGAGGAGAGTTTGGCATGCACATTAAAGGATGCTCCGGGGATGGGAGGGGGAGGCACTGGGGGACGGGGAAGGAGGGGGGAGGGGAGGGGACCGGTATACCTGTTAAGTTTGCATGAGTTGAAATTAAAAAAAAAAAAAAATCAGAAGGCACTCCACTTTCGCACAGGCCACACAGCAAGGGCTGGGGTAGGATTACTAATGTTCAGGGTCAGCCCTCAAAGCTTTTCTCAGGACACTGCAACACAGGGACCAGAGTATCTTGCCCATCAACCAAAGTCACTCCATCATCCCATGTGCCTGTCCTGGTATTTAGCACACAGATATGGCTCACTGACTATTTAAGAGGGGAGGGGCAAGGACAGGCAAAGATAGCAAACAGGAATGAGGAGCAGCAAATGAGAAAGAAGAGGGGAGCAGGGAGAAGGAGGAAAGCTGGGGGAAAGGGAATCCCCAGAGCTGGGTTTCTACACCTTCTCCACCCCCTCCCCAAAGCTCCTGCTGCAAACCCCCCAAGTTCACTGCTACCCCCAGACCTTTGCGCGTGCTGTTGTGCTACCTGTTTGCCCTCCCCACAGCTGCCCCCTCCCGGTCCATGCACATCCGTGTCCAATCAGGAGGGTCATGTTAGGGAGAAGACCATGGGAAGAGGGAGGGGGTGGAGGAGGGGTGGTGGGAACGGTGCTACTCACCAGACGACCACCTGACCCACGAGGCCCTTGGGCTTCTTGGCTGGCACCATCTCCTTCTCCACCATGAAGTAGGGGTACAGCACATCGAGGGGCAGCTCCACAAACACTGGGCCTGGGGTGCCTGACTGGGCAGCAGCCATGGCAGCCCTGAGCGTAGGCACGATGTCCCGCACCCTCTGCACCGAGGCGCAGAACTTACACAGCGGACGGAACAGGGACATCTGATCGATGGCCTGCAGTGCACCCCGTTTCTGGCCAAGAAGGGGTGAGATGGTTATCCAGTGAGCTAGTAGAGTCCTTCCCCTCCCCGCTCCCGTCAGCCCCCTGAAAATCGGGGTACCTGCAGAAGGGTGCTGGCAGCCCCGCCCAGGAGCAGGACTGGAGACTGAGCCACTTGGGCATTCTTCACAGCGGTCACCGTGTTGGTGAGGCCTGGGCCTGCCGTCACTGCCGCCACGCCCACCGTCCCTGGAACACAGACCTGGTGACGGCCATGCCACCCCCCCCACACACACACACCCTCCCCCGAGATGTCCCCTGCTCCTCATTGGCAGGACCCCCACTCTGCACCCCACACCAGTGTCCCAACAACCGGCCCCCAAACCTCACCTGTCAGGCGGGCCACCGCATCAGCAGCAAAGACGGCGGTGACCTCATGGCGTGTGTCCACCACCCGGATGCCCAGCTTCTCACAGGCCACCAGCAGGGGGGAAATGTGCCCTCCGACCAGCGTGAAGACGAAGTGTACCCCGTGGGCCCTGAGCACGGCCGCCACGCTCTCCCCACCATACCGGGTGCTTGTCTTGTCCACCTGGGCCAAGGAAGAGGAAGCACAAGCTAGTGAGGGCAGGTAGGGGGGAGCAGGTCAGAGGTCAGGGGAACTTAGATGCTGCTTAGAGGCAAACCAAAATGATCCCTAACATTCAGAGAAGGGCGCGTCATCTTACCAGATCCTCCGGTCATTCTGTTTTAGAAGGTCAAGGACTGCCCAGTCCTCAAGATCAAGAGAACCTATGTTTTTGCCCTCACATCAAGCATGCTAGGCAAGCACTCTATCACCCCACATGCTTTCTTTTTTCCCCTCCAACCCTCTTGTTTACTTTTTGAGACAGGTTCCTGTTGGAGTGCCCAGATTGGCCTTGAATTCTTTGTGTAGCACAGGGGAGACCCTGAATGTATGATCCTCCTGGCTCAGCTGCCCCCTCCCCCCAAATAGCTGGGGTTAGCCCTATACCATCAGGCTGGGCTAGAAGTCACGTTTATAAGCATCCCTGCACGATACTGCCTGTCTCAGGGACCAATCAGGAAGATAGGAGAAGGAAGATGTATCTATGGAACCTGAGACAGCTTGGCCAGAGGCAAAAGACCCCTCTGGCTTTGACTGTGTTCTAAGCACATGGCCTCTGACTGTTGACTCCCACCTACTGCCTGCCTTCCTCCCTCCATCACTCCATTTGACTCTGCTAAGCAGGATGGCATGCAGCCAACAAGCTGCCAGAATCACATGCCTGGCACAGAAGTCTATGCTGATATAGACTGCTGGGAGCAACCGCCACCTCACTGCCTCAGATCTATCTCCACACACCTCAAAAGTTAGTGGCACTGTGCCTAACGGCAAGGGGAAGGGCTGGGGAGGGGCTGGATTTATGACAGGGTAACTAGGAGTTCAGAGTGAGACTGGGGGGAGGGACAGAAAGGGTAGGGGCAGTCAGCTCTTTCCCCCACACCCATCGCCCAGGGGAGGTAGTTAACATCTTCTCTAAACCTAGACTTTTCTCGTGGATGTAAAGGCAGAACGGCAGCCCCTAATTCCGAGGGGGGTGAGGGAGGGGGTGTGATGTGAGGACATCCCTCTGAAAACTTACTGTCAACGCCAGCCCTCGCCACCTGCCTAGCATCAGCCCACTCTTCCCACGGGGTTCAGCAAGTTGAACTGTATTTAAAAAAAAAACCACTCGTGCCCTTGGGTACCAGCAGGGAGTGTGTTGTCCAAGAGGCGCCCGGGTTCCCCATTATCATGTGTCACTAGCGACAAAGTCCATCGCCCCTATACAACTTGGCCGTCCCAGGCGAAGGCCTCTTCTCTGGACCAACTAGACCCGAGATGATAAGGACCCGCCGTCCCCACCTGTGCCCGGGAGTGGCGCACAGCGGTGCAAGGCCCCTCCTCCTTGGCCTTGCCCCCCCCCTGCCCACCTTGTGCATGAGCTGCTGAAAGAGCCCCAGCCGGTGAGCGGCGCCCAGCAGAGCGGCCAGCAGCGTCCCGCACGCCAGCAGCAGGAACGAGGGCAGGAAGCCCCCCACCGGCGCGACGGCCGCTGGGGTCTCCATGAAGACGCCCCGCGCACCTGCGGAAAAGAATCCACCAGAACCTCAGCCCGAGCGCCGTCAATCTAAGCCGGAAGTTGGCAGATCGCCGCTCCCCTGAGTCTCCGCGCCGGCACCACGCCCCTCGCTGCACATCACTTTCCTCCCTCCACCCCTCTACTCCGCCACGGCCACGCCCCCGGCCTTGCTAGGCCACGCCCCAGACGCGCGTTGCAGAATCTGCAGAAAGCCGAGCCCGCCGCTGCGGCACTGCCGTAACGTCACCACCGCCCCCCAGGAAAAAAAAACTAGGCCGAAATGCAGTCGGATCGGTCTTCCCCCACCTCCATCTCAGATGCAACGGGGAGCCCGCCCCCATGCTACGTCATCGAGCATGAGGTCACGCCCACAAGCTCCGCCCCTATCCTCCGAGCCTGGCCTGAAGTCCACCCTGACCCTCTCTGATCACCGCCCTCCGCCCCGAGGTCACACCTGCCCCCCCAAAAAACCTTGGTGTGTCATCCGCTCGACCCCACCCCCACTCCACTTGGGGACCCTCACGTCTTCACTCGCAAGCAAGGGCACAGACTCCCGCGGCCTCCGGCGCCCTCGGCGTCACATGACCAGGGCGCGCGGGCCCCCTCTGGCTCACGCGGGGGCCCGACCGCACCCCTCACTCGGCCAGCGCGCACGCACGGAGCTGGGTCACGCTCCACACCGCCCCGTCCGAGCTGTGTTCTTATTGGTCGCTGTGCGCTCTAGGCTCCGCCTCCCCGCGCCTGCCAGTAGCTGGCACCGCAGCTCACTGTCCCCACCAGCCATGCCCATCCCACTGCACTTGAGCACTATGTGTGTGGGGGGGGGTGCGTGGAGCGGGGAACAATCTAATACCTATCCTTAGCACCCATCAGCATCCGGGGCCTTCAATCTCGTGAAGGCTCCGCCCGTTTCCTCCCCTCCACTAGGCCCCACCCTCAGGTCACACCCACTTCAGGATTTAGGCGTTTTCTGTGTCCTCCACGTGTGATAGAGCCCAGGGTCCAAAGTCCCGCGCTGTGTAGTGCCAGCCACAGATGTCCAGCTACTGGGAAAATGACCCCCACTTCTGCAAGAAGGAGACAGTCTTGCACCCAACGCCCTGTCTCTTGGCCCCGATAAATACATCCCCCGTCTGCATCTGATTTTTTTTCCCCTGAAGTCTCCTATACCTGGTTATTTTTACCTTCTGCTGGATCGTGTCCACATTTCAATATTGCCTACCTTAAAAAAAAAAAAAAAAAAAAAAAAAAACTCTCCCAAAACTGGGAATATCCTTAAGTGATAGAGTAACTTACCTGGCATAAATGAAATCTTGGGGAGGGAACAACTATTTTTAACAAAATTCCCCAATCAAAACGGGGTTTGTTCCCTGCCACGCTGAAAGAGCTGGTCTGGATTATTCCAGCGGTCTCCAAACTGGTTCCTCTTGTCCTGTCTGGTCAAACCCAGGGAGTCAAGTCACACCTCTGGGCCTTCTTTACTGAGATAGCTTAATTAACAGGGAAAACCACAAACTTCCTAGAAGTTCCTTCTGGGTTCGATTACAATTCCATGAAATAGTACTTGTTACTCTTTGAGGATGTTTCATGCACAATAGACTCTTTACTTTCTCCTGACAACTCTTATGCCGTCAGGTAGACTGACCAGCCCAGGAAAACTCCCCAAAGATACACAGCTTTTAAGTGACAGTGGCAGAATGGGAAACTCAGATCCCAGGTTAGGAACACCCCTTGTATGAGATAAGGAGGTGGGGGGGGGAGTCTAGCAGGTGGAAGCAAGTCCCTAGCAGATCACCAAGGTATAATCAATTTCTGCCACACCCTCACCACCGTAAATTCTTGATGTGCCTTCCCCAAAATAATGGTCTGAGATTCTATGTGCTAATTAGATTTACAGGTGTCCAGTTGACCATTGAAAGCTGAGCCCTCTGGACACCAGAGTTAGTAGTTTAACGTAAACCCTGAGCAAACCTTCAGCAGATTGTCTTATCTAACTCATGTGGGAAGATCCCCCCTAAATAGGTGGGGGGACAATTCCCGGGGCAGTGAGATCAAATGGAGGGAACTTACCCGGTGCTTTGGCATTATTGGGCATACTCTCGCAAGCCTTGCTGCCCAGCAAGTAGGATTTGCCCCTTCTCTCAGAGGTCCTGTGGAAACAATGTGGCCAGTTCCCTTGGATCCTTGCGTTGGTATGAAATCTTCTGCCAAGACGGACTACAAAAAAGGAAGAAAAAAAAAAAACCCTTCCTGTTTCCCTTCACCCATTTGGCGGGGAATTTATCAGCAACATGCAAGCAAACTTTAATGCCTAAGCTTTTTCTATCAGATATTTGGTCACCATGACATAAAACAGTACCTTACTTTTTAACGGACACCTCCCCCTCCCCAAAACTTCCCTATTCCTCGCTAGCTTCTGCTGGAACCAAGCGAAAAACTTTTGGTCCTGAAGTTTTGGGAACAGGTGAAGAATTACCCACCCACACAAGCAGCACCAAGCGACACCCCCAGCCGAGGCCAGAGTAGATGGGGATGGTCATACTTGCCCCTCGGGTAGACACATCACCTGTTAACCTGAGAACAATGAACCTAGAACAATGGCTGACATTTCTCCAAGCAAAATTCTTTGATAAGAGGTACTGCTGGTGAACTTTGCCCGCTGAAACCAAGTCTCACAATTAACATTTACCTGGAGCTCATTTCATTTCAGAACGCATCTCTGCCCCCTCTATAGCAAGTGTCACAAGCCAATCAACTTGAAGATCAAACTCAGGACCTTTTACATGCACTGTGTGTGTGTGTGTGTGTGTGTGTGTGTGTGTGTGTGTGTGTGTATGTGTGTTTGTCTGAGACAAGGTTTAAGCAGTTTTAGAGCAGCCATGCTGGGATGGTCTCTGAAAGTCTTGGAAGGTCATCCCCACACACAGCTGGGATGACCCTAAAGGAACACACCCTTCACAAACTTCCCTGTTCTCTGTTCATGAAAGGACATGGAGATTAGCTCTCCACTCGTAGCTAAACCCTACCACAAGGTGGGCACAAGATCAACTGGGTCGGGCCCCAATTTGAACAAACCAATGAGGAAAAGCCATTTTTCCCGGGCTTGTCTAAGTGTATAAATATTCCAGACCCTGGCAGCCATCTTGGGCATCTGCCCCCTTGTAGCATTCCATGTCTGGAGTCCATGAGTTCTTTTCCAGCTCCTTACCCCTCATGGATTCCATGCCTGAAGTCCATGAGATCTCTAGAGCGCAATAATCCCTCATGGCACTCCACATCTGGAATCTCTGAGTTCCATTTTTTTTTCTCCTCTAATAAAACTCTGCCTTAATTCTCCGTGCATATTCTGGTTTCAATCTTTGATCCCAAACACAAGAATGTGGTCACATATAGACCCAGGAATGACCTGAAAACAAGGTCTTACTACATTGCCTAAGTAGAGATAACTAGAACCCTCAGTCTCTTGAGTCACTGGGAATACAAGCTTATGACACCATATCCAATTCCCAAAGGCCACCTGTCACAACTTCACATATAACCTTGGCCACATCAGGTCCTTATCCCTCCTCCCCCCCCTTTTTTTTACAAACATTTACAGAAAAAAATGTGAAAAGAAGTATATTCTTCGCTCAGCTTTCCCTATGGTTAATGTCACCCTGGATCAGTGTGCATTTGTCAGTACTAATAAGACAACATCAGCAGGTTACTAATAGCTACATCCCAGACTTTTTTATTCCTGTGAGGTTAACGAGGCACTTGGGGGATGGACTTGAAAGTAACTCTAGAACCATGTATAGAAGTCTGTCAGCCTAGGCTGGTCGATGCGGAGGTTCATTGATAAAGTAGAAGAGCAGTGAAGTGGACGGTGACGGCCAGCCACAATACAGAGGACCAGTGACCCGGCAAGGCTCACCCAGAATCAGGCCAACCTAATCTCTCCCCATCCTAAGGCTCAGGGAACCTCCAGGAAGATTGGGTGGTGAGATTGGAAAAACCTAAAGACGGGAAGGTCCATCGTTGGACAAGACACTCCATTCAAAGCAGGGCTGCTGCATCCGGAAATTCACTGCAGTGAAACTTGTCCTTACATATTGACTGACATGCCAACATAATCCCAAAGACTATGAAGAACTCAAAAGAGATAAGAACACACAGTGGAAACCTTGGGAACTAGGGCTGGATGAGTGAAGGGAAATTCCCCTATCAGTGGGGTGGCCTGAAGAGAGGCAACTTGGTAGAGGTCTGAACCCCCACAGGAATAGACAAGCATAAGTGACAGGGATTTTTTTTAACTTTATTTATTGTGTGTTTTTGTAGTTGGAGGGCACTGTGTGTCCCTATGGAGGACCAAGAATGACTTTGGGAATCATCCTGGATTGCATCTAACCTCTCCCTTTGCTCGCTTCTAGGATTTCCTAGGCTTATCTAGCTACCATGGCCAGAAGTGGAGGCAGTGATCATTTCCGCTTGTTTTTTGTTTGTTTGTTTGTTTTTAATGTGGGATCAAGGATCCGAACTCAGGACCTTCTGCTTTCAAGGTAGAGTCTTAAGCACCAAGCCATCCCTCCAGGCCTGTAAGCAACAGTTTTAAAGCAAAGCTTGGCATAATTTCCCTGGCATCACAAGAACATAACATCCGAAGTGCAAGAGCTAGAAAGTGGATTAAAGGCATGTACCAAGCTCAGTTCTTCCTTTGTATTCGGCCTGGGCTACCCCTTGAGCATAGTGTCATTCAAAGTCTAGTTGAAGGTTGTCCCCAGCTCGATAAACCTAGCCAGGATGATGCCACTATAAAGTAACCAGAGGCAATCATCTCCCAGGCGACTTCTGATATTCATATCCATTGCTCACATGAGATTTATCCATCACCACTTGTGGTTCCTGGATGTGAGTCTCCTTTCTGTGCACTTAATCAATTCAATTAAAAAAAATCAAATTAACAGTGAAAAGCAGAAAAAGGAAATTTACTCAACATGAGTATATCTATTATTGTCCTAAAGTCCAAGGTTGTGACCTGAAATTTAGGTTTAGCTAGGGTATGAATTATTCATAGCTCAGCAGGTCTTTCAAGGCTTGGATCCACCCACTACTGGCTAGCTCCAGTCTCTTGTGCACCCCCCCCCATAAGGAGGTCTGGCGAATTGCTAGCACTGTGGGAAATTTCTTCTTCGGGAGACTATTTCTCTTGGCCCAGCACACAACAAATTTGAGGCTCGTAAGTCCTACTCTCCATTCCCGTTTGAGATTCATTGGCCAAATTTAAATTTCTTGGGGTAGAGGGGTCCATTGTTTGATAAAATCCAATAGCCAGAATGGGGACAGGACACAACATCCCTTTAGAATCCTTGTGCCATTCCATTACACTGTGGAGTACAGTATAGAATTTTAAAAAAAGGGGCTGGAGAGGTGGCTCAGGGGTTAACCTCTGCCTTGCAGGTGGAAGTCCTGAGTTCGGATCCTAGACCCCACACATAGACACCAAGCGGAAGCCGGGGAGGCCTGCGTTTCTGGTCCTGGTAGGGCAGAGCCTGTGAATCCCGGGGCAGAGTAAACAAGGAGGAGGTGGAGGCGTCCATTGATTCTTGAATTCGCCCGTGGTTCTACACACACACACACACACACACACACACACACACACACACACACATAATTGAATAAATAATAAATACTTTTAAAAAACTTTATTTTGTGGTGTGTGTGTGTGTGTGTGTGTGTGTGTGTGTGTGTGTGTGTATCTCAGAGAGTACTGTGTGTCCCTATGGAGAGCCAAAGGCGACTTCAGGAATCATCCTGAATTGCTTCTACCTCCTCTTTGCTTTGCTCTGGGATTTCCCAGGCTCCGCCCACCAGGGCCAGAAGTGCAGGCCACCAATGTTTCCTTCCCATCTGCCATTTTTACGTAGGACCTGGGATTTGAATTCAGGATCTTTTGTTTATGAGGCAGAGACTTAATCCCTGAGCCATCTTTCCAGCCCCGGGGTATGGAGTTTTTAAAACTATATTGCCTAGAGAATAACCACAAGAAAAAAGATTTATGCCTATCCAGAAAATGTCATTTTTTCCAATTATTTTTGATTCATGGCTAGTCAAATCTGCTGACACAAACCCACAGAGTATTATCCACGAAGTTATATTTTAATCTATTAGCTGTGCATTTCTAATCTGCTTTAAATATGTTCCTATTGGGCTGGAGAGATGGCTCAGGGGTTAAGACTCGACCTTACAAGCAGAAGTTCCTGAGTTTGGATCTCAGGTCCCACCAAAAAAAAAAAAAAAAATGCCAGGCGGAAACAGCAGTGGTCTATACTTCTAGCTCTGGAGCCTGGAAAATTCCAAAGCAAAGCAAGAAGGTGATAGAAGCAATCCAGGATGATTCCTAAAGTCACCCTTGGTCTTCCACAAGGACACACAGTGCCCTCTGGTACGCACAAAAAATAAACACATGCATACATACATACATTAAATAAATAAATTATAAATATGTCCCTATTAAAACCAAGTGCCAGGTATGGTAGCTCACACCTGTATTCCAGCACCCTGGAAACTGAAGTGATTTGAAGTTTGAGGTTAGTTTATGCTACAGAACAAGACTCAATGTCAAAAAAAGAAAAAATGTATATTTCATTTTAGCTGGGAATGCATCTCAGTGGTAGAATGCTTGGCCCTGAATTGGTCTCTAGCACAAGAAAAAAAAAATTTTTTTTCAAATGCATCTTTCTGGGCCTAAAATCATAAATGAAATCCCCTTGGTGGTTTTGAAAGGTGCAAGCATGTATTCCTCCATTGTTCCGCACTGAGTTTCGATGCCAGGGCTAATCTTTGAACCTTCCAATTATGACTCCCTACAGCCACACCCTGCGGTTTGCAAACCCTTTCTCTGTTTACAACTCCCTCCCGCAACCCCGTGTTTAGTGGCGTGCTCTCTGTGTGCCTGCCACCCTGGTAATAAGGCGACCTGAATCTACTGCCAGGCATGTCCCGTACCAGGGCTGCCTGACCTCCTTAGTGCTCTACAGTGACATGAACTGATTCTTTCACAGCTCCCAGAGGTCCAAAGGCCTCCGGCAAACAAGGAAGACCAGGTGGGTGTGGGCCGCTCAGCTGGCACCCAGGCCCTGACGTCTCCAAACATCAAATACTTTTTCTTAGACAATTAAGTCAGCTTTTATTAGAGGAGAGAAAGAACAGAACTCAGGAACATGAAGTCTGTGAGGGGCAAGGAAGCCACCAAAATTTTATATGTGTATGCATTCATGTGTGTGTGTGTGTGTGTGTGTGTGTGTGTGTGTGTGTGTGTGTGTGTGTGTGTGTATGTGTGTGTGTCCCTGTCGGGGACCAAGAGAGACTTCAGAAATCATCCTGGATTGCTTCTACCTCCTCTTTGCTTCTCTCTGGGATCTCCCAGGTTCCACCCAGCAGGGCCATACGTGGAGACCAAGGTTGTTTCTGCCTGGCTTTTTTTTTTTTTTTTTTTTTTTTTTTTCTGCCATGGGACTTGGATCTGAACTCAGGACCTTCTGCTTGTGAAGCAGAGTCTTAACTCCTGAGCCATCTCTCCACCTCCTATGTCCAGGTTCTTATGTTCGGGAGTCAAAAATTGAAACCGGAATACACATAGAGGCAGAATTTATTAAAAGAGAGAAAGGATGGAACTCACAGACATGGATTCAGAGAAGGGCAAGCAAGCCAGAAAAGAACTCACAGACTCCAGACACGGAATCTATGAGGGGCAAGGGAGCCTAAGATGGCTGCCAGGGTCAGGGCTGTTTATGGAGTTAGGCAGGCCTCGGAACTATGGCTTTTCCTCATTGATTGCTCCAGTTTCCCCAAACCTGACTGAAGCTTTTGGTTCCTTACATCTCATTGGTCTATTCGTATTGGGGCCCAGCCCAGTTGATCTTGTGACTGCTGACCTCATGATCCAGCTGTTTCTTAGCTTATCTGCCATGGAGAGCTCATCTTCTATCATTTCCTGAACAGAGGAAGCTGTGGGCTTTACCTCTGTGAAGGATTAGAATCGGTTCCTCCAGATTAGTAGGGTGTGTTCCTTCGGGATAATCCCAGCCATGAGGGGTGACTTTCCAAGACGGTCCAAGCATGGTTGTTCTAAAAAAGCCTAAAATGCACGTGTGGAGGAGGTGCGTATACACAAGTGCACTTGAGTGTGTGTGTCTGCGGAGGCCCAAGGGTGACATGGGCTATCATCTTTGGTCACTGTTCCACCCGGCAGCCCAGGACATGGTAAGAAGAGCAGACAAGCGGAGAACCAACTACCTGGCAAGGCTCACCCAGACTCAGGCCAACTTAATCTCTTCCCATCCTAAGGCTCAGGGAGCCTCAAGGAAGAGGGGGCCGTGAGATTGCAAGAACCTAAAGATGGGAAGGTCCACCATTGGACAAGACACTCCATTCAAGTCAGGGCTGCTGCATCCAGAAACTCATTGCAGTGAGACTTGTTCGTCCCTGACCTGCATCATGACAGACACACCAACCTGCTCCCATAGACTATCAGGAACTCAAGAGAAATAGGAAACCTTGGAGACTAAAGCTAGATGAGTGAAGGGAAATGCCCCCTTCAATGGGGTGTCCTGAAGAGAGGCCACTTGGTATGCCACAAGAGGCCTGAACCCCCCACAAGAGTGGACAAGCCAGAGAGAACCCTGGAGTCCATCAAAGTGGACAGGTGGGAGGATGGGAAGGAGTGGAATGGATTGATGTAGGAACGGAGGAGGATGGAGGGAGGGAGGACAGAGGGAAGTAGGGATAAGTCCTCAATATGTCTGTAAAACTAGAAAAATAAGTAAATAAATAAAATAAACAAGAAGTGCTGACGAGTGGCATTGTGTGGAATTAAAAGCTACAGAATCAAGGAGACTCTCACCAGAGCAGAGACACAGCTTACAGAAGGAGAGATAGGTGTGTATTTACCAACTACCCCTCAGACAGGGTTTTACTATCTAGAATGCATGAAGAACTCAAACAAAAAAAAAAAAAAAAGGAACACCTCCCAAAACATCATCCAGTCCATGGCCGGCCTGACAAGACGTCTCAAAGAAGTACAGAGTTAGTGAGAAAGTTCAGTGAGTAAGGCACCCACTCCAATGCTTGGCGCTCTATGTTGGATCCAGCAAGCCTACAGAGTGGGAAGAGAGAACTGGGTTCTGAAAACTGTCCCATGACCTCTATCTGTGCGCCATGCCATGCACATCTTGTGTGCGCTCTAATAAATGAAGCATTTTCAAAAAGAGATAAAAATGGCCACTTGATGCTTGAAGAAAGTGTTCACCAATCGTACACCACTTAAAATTGCTTTGAGTTTCCTTCTCACCCCAATCAGGAAACAAATGCAGGGGTGGAGGGATGCAGAGAGAGACAGCTCTGAACACAGAGGAGCCTGTTCAAAGGCCTGTGGGCCTGAGTAGACGCCCACATGGTACGAGGAGAGAACTGACCTAAAAGTTGTTCTCTGAACTGTGAACCATGGCAAGCACACATCTCTCTCTTTGTCTCTCTCAAATAACTATTTTTAAAACTTTATCTACACATATACATATATACATACACACACACACGTGTCAGAGGGCATTGTGTGTCCCTGTGAAGGACCAAGGGTGATTTCAGGAATCATCCTGTATTGCTTCTGCCTCCTCTTTGCTTTGCTCTGTAATTTCCCAGGCTCCACCCACCAGGGCCAGAAGTACAGACAGCTGCCGTTATGTGAGAACTGGGATCTGAACTCAGGACTTTCTGCTTTCAAGGCAGTCTTAACCCCTGAGCCATCTCTCCAGCCCAAATAACTGCATTTTTTTAATACTAGGGAGGACTGTGGGCGAGAAGGATCGCTGATACACTGTGGTTGGGAATGTGAATAAATACAGCTGCCAAGAACTCGATGTGGAAGTTCCTTAAAAATCTAAATATAGAACCATCACATGACCTGCCTCTCGGTCTGTACCCAGAGGACTCTAAGTCAGCGAGCCACAAGACACCTGCACCAGGCATCTCTGTGGCAAGGAAACCAGCTGTCCGTGGACAAACGAATAAAGAAAATACACACACACACACACACACACCACGTGGGTAGTATATGTATTCACATACAGTTCAGGAAGAGGAAACGGAATAGTGGAAGGGGAAGGAAAGATCCAAGAGTGGATATGAGTAAAATGCACGTTAGGAAAACATGACAGTGAAAACCTCATTCTATACAATGAATATACATCGATAACTTCAAGTCAGGCAGGGTGGGGCAGGCCTGTGGCACTTGGGGATCAAGGCAAGAGAATTGGAAGCTTGAGCCCAGCCTCGGTGACAGAGAGATACTCTGTCTTGAAGGAAGGAAGAGGGGAGAGAGAGAAAGAGAGAGAGAAGGAAAGAAAGAGAGAGAGAGAGAGAGAAGAAAACAAAGAAGGAAAGAGAGAAAGAAAGAAAAAGAAAGAAAGAAAGAAAGAAAGAAAGAAAGAAGAAAGAAAAGAAGGAAGGAGGAAGGAAGGAAGGAAGGAAGAAGAAAGGAAGAAAGGAGAAAGGAAGAAGGAAGAAAGAAAGAAAAGAAAGAAAGAAAGAAGAAGAAAGAAAGAAAGAAAAGAAAGAAAGAAAGAAAGAAAGAAAGAAAGGGAAGGCGGGAGGGGAGAGGGGGAAGGAGGGAGGGAGGGAAGGAGGGAAGGAGGGAAGGAAGGAAGGAAGGAAGGAAGGAAGGAAGGAAGGAGAAAAAGGGAGGGAGAAAGAAAAGGAAGGAAAACAAAGAACACCATGTAGGGCTGGCTGAAAGTCACACAAGAGACAAAACACAGCTCAGCTCATCCAGACAACCCTCCTCCCAAGTGCACAAGCAAAGAGATGCATATTTTAAAACCTCAAGATCCAGCGGCCTCCAAACAAGTTTTTCAACATTCTCCTTTTTTGAGTTCTGAAATGTAGTCATATTCCAATGTTATCCAAGCCGCTCTGTCTTGGTCTCCATAAGAGAGAGAGAGACACAGGCATCAGCTTGACCCCATTCTGGAGCGCAGAGCCCTCCTTATCACTCCCCCCAAACTCTCATCCAAAAATAAATAAATAAATAAGACTTTGAGTCTTAGCAGCCTGTGAAATTCGCAAGTAACTTTCCCCTGCCATTGAAGGAGGCAGCTCGTTTTCTTTTCCCAAAGAACTCTTAGCCTAGGCTAGCCTTGAAGTCCTGATTCTCCTGCCCCGCCCCCTCCCCCGCCCCCCCATCTCCCAAGTGCCGGGATGATAGACATGTTTCGCTAAGCCTGACCTTAATAGCAATAATATTAACAATACTGGGACAGAGATTTAAAAAAAAAAATTGGTGAAGGGACTAGAGAGATGGCTCAGGTGTTAAGACTCTGCCTTGCAAGCAGAAAGTCCTCAGTTCGGATCCCAGGTTCCATGTAAAAATGCCAAGTGGAAACAACTTGGTATGTGGATGGACACACGTGGATGGGTGTTTATACCTGAGTACACTTGAGTGTGTGTGTGTGTGTGTGTGTGTGTGTGTGTGTATGTGTGTGCCTGTGGCGGCCCAAGGGTGACATTGGGGATCACCCTCCATCACTCTTCCACCTTACTATCCTGAGCCTGAGTCTGTAATTAAAACCAGAGCATGCCTCAAGGGCTAGTCTGGTGTCACAGTTTGAACTATGTACCCCCTCTCCCCCAGGCTCAAATGTCTGGGAAGGTCATGGTACCTTTAGGAGGTGGAGCCTTGCTGGTTGTCGTAGATTAGCTCCACCCTTGAGGGGCGTGACTTGGAAGGCCTCCAGTTTCTGCCAGCCAGCCAAGCCTCTCCTGCCATAAAGGATTGGATCTCCCCTCCGGAACTATAAACTGAGTAAATCTTCTCTCCTTGAAGTTGCTTGACTTTGGGTGTTCTCTCACAGCAACAGGAAAGACTAAGGGGTATGTCTGGCCAATCAGCTTGCTCTGGGAATTCCCAGGCTCAGCCTTCCAGAGCTGGAACGACAGGCAGGCTTCCAAAACCCACCCGACATTTTTACGTGGAATCTGGAGATTAGAACTCAGGTCTTTTTGCTTGGGAGGCAAAGACTTTGACTTCTGGGGTATCTCCCCAAGCCCAGATGAATGTATCTAATACCACTAATCTAGATGCCTAAAAGTATTATGAGAATAAATTTTACATTGTGTTTTTTAATGTAATTTTTATTTTTAACGTATTTATTTACTTTGGTAAAGTATTTTTATTTAGTGTTTCATACATGAATACAGTGAATTTATGATATTTTCACACTTTAATCCCAGTTCCATCTTCTCTTCCCATTGCAACTGTTCTTCCCTACCAGATTCCTTTCCTATTTTATTTTATTTATTTCCTTTTTTGGGGCTGGAGAGGTGGCTCAGGGATTAAGCCTCCGCCTTGAAGGCGGAAGGTCCTGAGTTCGGATCCTAGACCCCTAGACCCCATATATAGACGCCGGGCGGCAGCGGGGGCGGCCTGCGTTTCCAGTCCTGGTAGGGCAGAGCCTGTGAATCCCGGGGCAGAGTAAACAAGGAGGAGGCAGTCCATGGTGGTTCCCGAATTCGTCCGTGGTTCTGCACACACATACACGCATACATGCACACACATACATACACGCGCGCACACACATACACGCGCACAATTAAATAAATAATAATAAAAATTTTTTTTAAGTTTTATTTATTTCCTTTTTTTTTTTTTTTTTGTCCATGAGTGGCCCACTGAGTTTCGTCTGGGTTGCCTTTAATGGCATGTCCCTGAGCACTTGCTGGGGGCATGAATTGTGTATCAGTGGGTGATAGATTCGGAATCAGACCACAGACCAGAGATCTGAGATCTGAAACAGACCTCTAACCTGGCCACCCCACCAAGAATGTTAACAGGATCTGATAAGGAAAACAATTGGACGGACTCCTAAATCATTCTGGGAATGAACAAACTGGCCAGACCAAACCCCACCCCCCTCCCACCCTGCCCTGCACTCCAACTGTTAAAAGCTTGCACCCCTGACTCCAAAGTAGTAGGAATTTCCATCTTGGAGGAAATCGCTGTTCCCTCGCTGGAGATTTGAAGGAGCTTCCAGAATAAACTTCAGTCTTTGTGGACAAAGCTTGGGTTCGTTTTCTATCTCCCTTCTCGGCATCTTCTCTTCCCCCATCCCATCAGGATTGATCCTCAGCAGTCTCTCATCTTAAAAACCAAAGGAGGGCTGGAGAGATGGCTCAGGGGCTAAGACTGTCTCGAAAGTAGAAGATCCTGAATTCAGATCCCAGATCTCACGTAAAAATGCCAGGCAGAAACTGGTCCTGATGGATAGAGCCTGGGAAATCCCAGCCCGAAGCAAGGAGGAGGTAGAAGCAAACCAGGATGATTCCCAAAGTCGCCCTTGGTCCTCCACAGGGACACACATGCCCTCTGATATGTTGGAACCAAAGTTCCTGCACCTGATCGAGCCCCTCAACTAAAGACACGGAGACCCCAGAATCGATGCAAAGGCAAGAGGCTTTAATCACCAGCGCGCTGGGGTCACCCCTGCTTTTCGGGAGCAGTGGCCCCGAGCACTTAGACTTGGGTTTTTTAGGGCAGGGAACAAATTTCAAACAGAGCAAACCCAGCAAACGGGATGAAACATCTGGTTATTGGTGATAAGGATGGCTCAAGGGGTGAAGTACAAGTCAGTATGACTAAGGGGTAAGGTACAGGGCAGTTCATCAAGAGTCAGCGTGACTAAGGTCAGTTCACAAACAGGATTTCATGTTCATGTCCACACATTTTTATGTCCACAGATACACACACACACACACACACACAAAGTGAATGAATAAATAAATAAAGTTTAAAAACAAAAAAACAAAGGAAAGCAGAAAAAGTAAACCACACTTGAAATCCTAGTACTAGAAACAACCTGGCCCCTGGCGAGGGCTAAAGAGATGCAAAAAAGGTGGTATGTGTGCAAAATGGAGTTTAGTCAGCCATGAAGAAGGATGCAATTCTGTCATCTGTGGGAAGCAAAGGACGGAGCTGGACCGATCATGTTTAGTGACAGGAACCGGGCTCCCAAAGACAATCACGACCTGCTTTCAGGCGGGGAACCTGGAGGGCCTGTCCCGGCTTTCTGGAGATGACCTTGAAAGGTCAGCAATCTGCTGTCAGCAAGTACCAACAGTGGAGGTGACCGACCTCCTGCTGTTTTACCAGAAAGGGACTGAGTGTGGGCCTTGGGGCATTTCCACGCAAGTTCCTCCCTCCTTTACTGTCTCTTCCATGACTCTGGGTCACTCGGGATGATGAATGTAAGGTCTATTGTATATGTAGATGTTCAGCACCTAATCTTTTCTGATTACACAATGATTGTCTTTTGCCTTCTTACTTCCTTGTACTACACTATAGAAACTGAGCATTCCTTTAATAAACTGTCTTCACGAGTTTGAAGTACCCTCCAACCCGGCCTGGTGTGTGCTTCCTACCAATCACACTTTGGACCTGCACAGAATGCTAAAGTAACACTGTCTCTCATTCAAGAAAATTAGAAAAAGATCTGAAAGTAGAAAGGAGAACTGTGAGGATTCCCCACCCCCAGGGTGTAAAAGAGGGGGAGGGGAAGGGAGAGGAGAGAAGAGAGGGTACCAAATGGGTGAATGTGATTGGGAAAAAATATATCTATATATTCTTGTTCTTATCCAGCTCGGCACACCAGCACCAAGGGCCAAGGGAACTGGCCACACCATCCACAGGAGTACTGAGAGGGACAACCCTAACTTGTCAGATCAGAATCTAGTTAGCTCCTTCCCCCTATCCACCTACCCAGGAACTAGTCCTACCTACGATGGGCTGAGCCTCCCCATCAATGAGACCATCTCCTGCAGGTTTGCTCAGGAATTAACTCGACTACCAATTCTTTATACAAGTGCCAGAGCACCCAGAGTCCTCAACTGTCAAGTATCTAACTATGACATACATTGAGTGACATGAAAATATCATAACGAGGGTCAACAGAAAGAGAAGAGAAACAGAGAAAGAGGAGAGAGAGAAATGAGGGAGAAGAGAAAGAGAAACAAGAGAAAAAGGGAAGAGAGACTAGAGAGAAAAGAGAAGACAGAGAGAGAGAGAGAGAGAGAGAGAGAGAGAAAGGAAATAGTCCCAACTCTTTTTGAGTAGTTCAATAAAGACCTGGCATCCAGCTCTCCTGACTCAGCCCCCCAAGATTGAAGCGTCTGCAGATTTGTTGGTTTCTTTGTTTTGTTTTGCTCTTGACACAGAAACTAGCTGTTGCCCAGGGGCCCTGTACTCCTGGGATCCAGGATCCCTCTGCCTCTGCTTCCCAAGTAGCGAGGACCAGAAGCTGGGGAGGGGGAGGAGCCACACCCTGAGGCATCTCTGTTCCTAAACACGTCAACAGCTCAAAAGCATGGAGAAGGAGCCCAAAGGATCCACAGCTCCTTCCTGCCCACATAATCTTTGCATCTACTGTCAGGACACACCCGCCCATACCTTGGGGAGGCTTAGCTCGGCAGAACCGGTCTTTCCACACAGGCAAGCAGGACAGTGAATAACAACCATCCCACAGGACCCAGAAAAACTTAAAAAGCACAGGAACACTACTGAGGGAGCCAGTAATGTATATATTGAACTACCTTCCACAATTTTGGGGGGGAGGGGAGGCTTGATGTGTGTGGGGGGGTGTAAACAAGGTACTTGAGTGTGTGTGCCCGTGGAGGTCCAAGGATGACCCTGGAAATCACCCTGAATTGCTCTATCTCCTTATTGCTTTGCTCTGGGGTTTGCTTTCCAGGGTCAGAATTATGGGGCGCTGCCATTTCCACCTGCCTTTTTTTTTTTTTAACGTGGGATCTGGGGATTTGAACTCCAGTCCTTTGGCTTGCCAGGCAAAGGCTTTAATCCCTGAACATCTCTTCAACCTCAACTTCCCCAAATTTAAAGAGAAATCCAAACGCCCTACAAAGCCTTTAATGTGTGTTTTTTTCATTGAGATTTTTTCACAATTCTGAATGGCAGCTGGTCAGCTGAATTTTTGACAGTTATAATCCGTTTGAAGGAAGTGATTACATGGGGGAGATGACTCACGGGCACCATGGTCACTGAATTGCCCTGTGGCCTGAGCTGCCTACAAAAGGACACTGTTTCATGTGCTTAATATGACTCTTAATGTTGACATTTAAATTGGGTTGGGGACCTGATTCATCAGTTCAGGTATCTGCCCAGCCAACAAAAGGATTGGGATTCAGATCCTGAGATCCCACATGAAATGCCCAGAGAGAGCTTTAGGACAGAAGAGAGAGCTTAAGGTCAGAGGAGACAGGAAGAGAGCTGCCATAGCATGATGGGAGCAGGAAGGGGGGCCACATCTGCCAAGAGCCCCAAAGCCATTGCCGGGCTAAGGAAACTGTAGGTGGGAAGAGAAAGGGGGAGGTGGGAGGAGATTGAAATTCATTAAGGTGGGGAGGTCTGGGGTCCCGGGATGATAAATGGGAAGTGGATTAGGAGGGTTAGTTCGGGGAATCTCTGCGTGGCACCTGGCTGGAGGAGGCTTTACAAAATGACCTGGCTGAAAAGAGAGAGGAAGAGGAGGAGGAAGAGGAGGAAGAGGAGGAAGGAAAGGAGGGGGAGGGGGAAGAAGGAAAAGGGAGGGGTGGGGAAGGAGAGGTGAAGAGAGGAGGAGGAGAAGAGGAGGATGGGAGAAGAAGAGGAGGATGGGAGGAGGAGGAGGAAGGGAAGGAAGGAGAAGGAAGAAGAGGAAGGGAGGAAGAGAGGAAGAAGGAAAAGGAAGGGGAGAACAAGGGGGAGGAGGAAGAGAAAAGGAGGAGGAGAGGAGATAGGAGGAGGGGAGAAGGAGGAGGAAGAAGGGAAGAGGAGGGACAGAGAGGAGGAGGAGGCCTGGGGGCCTCTTTAATATGCCCATTGTAAGATAAAAACCTCAAACACACCACACCACGGAGGGGCATGAAAATAGTTTGTCAATTACACGGTGGCATAGACTAATTCTGAGAAGGGAGAAGAAGTAGCATCTAAAGAAGGAGTTTTATAATCCCTGGGCTTGTGGGCGGGGTGAAGGACAGGGGAGTGGGGGGGGGGGGACAGCGACCAGCAAGCAGAGTTTTTGCTCTGACTAGGGATGGAGGGGACGAAATTGGAGGAAAAGGACTCACCCATGATTAAAGGGAACAATGGATGATGAATCCTGCACCGTTCTGCTTCCGGAGAGAAACTTGCAAATGTGATACTTCACGGCTACACAGCAACTGGCCTAAAACTGAATTCTTCATTCGTCTCTTTCATCAGTCCACTGGCATGAAAAAACTTCCTCTTCCCTCTCGCCCTTCCTCCCCTCTTGCATTTCCTCTGGGATTTGGTAGTGTTGGGGTTTGCTTTTTGTGGATGATGGGGGGGTCTAGGATCGAGTGGATGTTGGAGGAATGTTCTATCCCTAAATTGCATCCCCAGCTCAGGCTTCTTTTTAGATACAATGTTGCAGCCATGATTAAAAAAAAATTTTTTTTTTAAGTAACAGGCAGCTAAGTTAGACAGGAAAAATTTTAGCCGACTGTTTCATGCACCTGCAATTCTGGGAAAAACAATTAAGGTTGAGTCTCTCTGAAACATTCCTGTGATAACAGTTTAATCAATCAGAGTTTAATCAAACACCCAAAAAACGTTAGGAAAGTCTCATTTATACATAACTGCTGAAGTCTGGCTTCTATGAAAAATTGTTTGCTTCCTGCCTCTTGCTTAAGACATGGTCTTTGCCCCAGGCAGCCAATTCTCAGGGCCATACCCTGGGATCCCAACTCTCCAGGGCATGATGGCTGATCAGCATCAATAAAGCCTCTGCATTTGATAGAAGTTTCTGGTGTGCATATGGTGAGTCCTGAGCGACCCTGTAATAACAGATTTCTTTGTCTTTAGAAATGCCAATATTTGTTAAATATGTGTTTATTTCAGAGTGAGAGAGAGAGTCATTTTTGTTCAGTAGCTTAGGATATGATTATTAGCTAGATTAGCTTGTATTGGGCGGTTTTCAGAACAGAGTAATCATATTGTTGGGGAAAGTTTTTTGAAAGTTCCCTATTATGGTTATATTTTAGTGTCAGCTTGATGGTTGCAGACTGTTTGGGGCGAAGCCATGGAGGGTTAATGGTTGGAATGGCCCCTGAACAAGTCTGCAGGTACTTGATTGATTGCTGTGGAGAAACCAGCCCATAGTGGGTGGTACTTTCAGTAGTGGACCAGATAATAGGAGGTGCAAGGAGGAGGGACTTGCTCTTCCCTTTATCTTGTGTCCACTTGTTCCCTTTATCTTGTGGCATTGTGGAGAGCATGAGGAAAATTTCAGTGAGGAAGAAATGAATGTGGAAAGGCTAGTAAATGAGAAAGCCTATGTGTAATATTAAAAGAATGTGAAAATAACTGAATGTGAAAACAACTGTATGTAATTGTGTGTGATAGATAAGTGGGCCGCTGTGTCAACCTATACTGTGTGATAGATAAGTGGGTCTCTTCGTCAGCCTAGCTGTGGTGTGATACGGACTGTGGAAGACATAAGAAATGAAAATGTGTAATATCAAAATGAGACCAAACAACTGTATTGTAACTGTAAACAGACATGTACTCCGATGATGTAATGTGGAATAAAACAGTATTTAAGGGACAGGCCGAGAACTGGGACCTCAGTTCGGTAGGGACAGAGCATCCCAAGGCTCTGTCCGGTTGGCAGCCAAACTCCCCGATGCGGCTCCAGCCAGGTAAGCCCTGCTACCCTGAGGACATGACTATTGATCGTCCGGCATCCCTCAGCTCTGGCAATGTGCAGAAACGGCCCTTCGTCCAGCCCCAGTCCCTGCTCGAGACCTGCGCCCTGGAATATGTCGATCGGTAAGCCCCCCGTGTGGTGTGGTTATTGCTGGGTGGCATAGACCTCCAGGGAGGTAGAAGTCAGTGGCACAGGCCCCCCAGGTGTGCTCAAGACAGGCATCCACTCTGTAAGCGTCATTCACTTTTAGAGCATCGCGGCCTTCTTTGTTGCTTCTGCTGCCTCCAAACTTGGCTGACACAGAGCTTCATTCTTTCCATGTTGCTGCCGTTCCCACGGCCTTTGGAGCCTGGTCTCTAGGCCTTGCTTCTGTTCTATGTTCATCCCTGACATCAGAACCCAGCATCTTTGGCCCTCCAGAGAAGTTAATGCCTGAGAACCCTCTTGGACTCTTTTAGCTTTGTAGGACATTCCAGTCAAGAACGAAGCAGCTATGGGCGGCTACTTTGAAGGACACTTTTTTTTATTGTAAGTTAATGTAATAAACTTATTTCTATATATTACATTCTAGAGATTCCGTGTTTTTAGAGAACCCTGGCTAATAAAGTTCTCCATAGCCATGCAGAAGTGGGTACCAGCCCCCCCCCAAAGTAAGGTCAGCAACTTCTCCCCACCTGTTGTTTATGTGGATGTGAACTGCATAGATGCAGGTGGAGGATAGTTTCTCAAATGGAGATGAGCTAAAGCCCTCAGACAAAACAGCTCAAGCAAGGGTCTGGCTGGGCTCACCTGGATGCCTATGAACAGATCTGTCAGATACAGGGGATCAAAATGTCTCAATCGGGTTTACAGAAACCAAGATGCACCAATAAGAAAAAGTCACTTTTCCAGGGTTTGCCCAAGTTTACAAATACCCCCGACCCTACCAGCCATCAGAAGTCTCTCTTGCCCCTCACGGATGTATGGCCTTGCGGTCCCTTTTTTCTTTTCTCCAGGGAACTCTGCCTTAATCTTCTGCACATGTTCTGGTCTCAATTTTCAACACAAGAATCTGGACATAGAACCCCAAAACAAGAGAGGGGGGAGAAGGAGGAGAGAGAGAGGGAACAGAGAGAAAGAGAGAAAAAGCGAAAGAGAAAAAGGAGAGAGAGAGGGGAGAGAGAGAGAGAGAGAGAGAGATCCATGGATGCTGTGGCACATGGGGAGGCCAGAGGACACTTTTGGAAGTCAGTTCTCGCCTTTCTACGATGTAGCTTTCAAGGCTTGAACTCAAGTGCCCCCCGGGAGGGGAGAGCTCCTTTTTCAAATCTTTACGTTCCTCTTGGCTGTCAATGAATTTGTTAAGATTACTAAATGCAGCCACAGATGGCTCGGGGCTGAACGCTCAGGCAACCCTTTCAAGACCTCTGTGACACTGGGCAAGATTTTTTTCAACGCTCTGGGCCTTAACGTTTCTCTTCCGTATGATTCATGATCCAGCAAGTACTCAGGCACCTGCCATCAAAGGCAAACCAGATGAAAGCCAGTGGGCTAAAGAGAGCCAGCTGATAGAATTCCCCATATCCTCTCCTATTCCCCAATAATTAGGGCAGAGCTTCTGCATGATGGTCACTGCCCCCTAGTGGCCAGTTGGTGCTTGCAAAACAAAACAAAACAAAACAAAACAAAACAAAACAAAACAGTGCTTACTTGATCCTTTAGTGACAGTCGGGTCAAGATCAAAGACTGACCATACCACATTTCCTGGGCTGTGCCAAAGACCCGGATGTACCACCTTACAAAGGGAGGGCATTCTTCCAGATTCTGCCCCAACCTGAGGTTATAAAACCCCCCTTGTTCCCCTCATCCACCCCTTTCTCTCTTTTTTCCTATGATTTGCCAACCAGTGGAAAATGGTGTTTGGGATACTGCCTGATGACAAAGCCGTCTCATTCCTGGATTCAAAAGAATAAGCGTGGAAGGCCAAAAGGAACTGAAGTCACAAGCTTCTCGTGGAAGATGAAAATACAGAGGCCCACTGGCATCTAACCACCCCTGAACTTTCTGAAGTTCCTCTTGAAATAAGGACCACCCAGCCTGAAAGTTTAGGGATTGCTGTCTATACTGGAAATGTCTCATGGGTTAGATTCTCTCTCTCTCTCTCTCTCTCTCTCTCTCTCTCTCTCTCTCTCTCTCTCTCTCTCTCTCTCTTTCTCTCTCTCTCACATGCTGAATATCTGGGATGTTTGATTCTCTGGCTCTCAGACTGGCCCTCCAAACATGGACCCGAAGCTGGAAAAGCTGCCCTTATGGTTGCATCTCCTTCCAACCAATCAGAAGTCCCACACTCAGATTTGCATACAGATGCCCAGCCTCCTGATTATAAATAAAGTCTGGAGAGACCCGGCCTCTGGAAGACTGTAGGTTTTCCCCACCTGTTCCAGCCCAACTTTTCTCTACATTTCCAGCTCTCTATTTTGTTGTTGTTGCTGTTGTTTTTCTGCCTTTCGTATTTTCTAACCTCAGGTAGCCTCACAGGTCACCATGCTAGATGTGATGCACTTAGAAAACTTTTAAGGATTAATGGCTGAGAAAGAGAGAGAGAGCCAACCAAAGGAAAACCCTTTTTAGTGAGTCACACATGCAAAAAGACTTGAAAATAGGAGTCTGGCAGGGGAGAAGAAGGGCAATAATAGGAAGAGGAGAGGAGGTGGGATTGGGGATTAAGAGGTAGAAATATCATGAACTCACTGTATTCATGTAAGCACCACTACAAGGAAAAAAAAGTTTTCACAAAACAAAATCAGAAATAGTGTTGCAGTCAGTCAGTATGTTGCTGATAAATTCATAAGCAAGCAGCTTAAGGGAACAAGGGGTTGATTCTAGCTTATGATTCGCCATGACAGGTCAAAACCCAGTTTGGTAGGAGAGCTCATACCAATACCAGGAGCCAAGGGAGTTGGTTACACCATATCCAGAGGGATTTTGCTGTACTCCCTAATAGGTGGCTCCTAGTACCAAACTCACCCAGCTCACATTGAGACACTCAAAGGTAAACCTATGTAATACAGTAATTGCAAGGATTATGAACAGGAGGGATGGGGTTGGAGGGTCACACCAGACACAAGGAGAGAGGGGACCATGTTACAGCAGAGAAAATAGGCCTCCATCAAGGAATGCAAGTAAGTAATGTGACACCTGGTTAAGTTCACAGACATTCGTTCCTGATCATGTACAACTGAGGGGGTATGATCTCACCAGAAGGGGAGGGCATATAGTCTGGCAGATAAAAAGTAATCATTTTGCAAATGGGTGACTGACCCCTCCCTCACTGAGGTTTCCTACTTTTATTACATCTACCCTTGAATGTGCTATTATAACAAGACTCCAGTTTAACAGCTTTTTGTCTCTGACCAGGGGGTGACATACAGTGCCCATCAGGATGGAGTGAAGGGCATTGCAGGAGCAGCAGAACTGCAAAAGAAAATCTACAAACCACAATCCAGAACTTCAGAGACTCTATATCAACCACCTAGAACTAGGCCAGCCTAATCTCCCCCCATCCTGAAGCTCAGGGACATTTGCGGAAGAGGGGGCGGTAAGATTGTAAGAGCAAAAGGATGGGAGGAGCAATGATTTGCAAGATTCTCCACACTAGTTAGGGCCGAAGCAATCATAATAGGACTTTGCATGCCCTGCGCAATGTCCACCACACTATTGACCTCACAAAGTCTAGCATCAGCTAAAGGCACCAAGATCCTTGGAGGCAAGGGATTGACAGCCACAGTAGTGTTCCTATGCTTAAGGGGCACACGAGAAAGGGTTCAGGGAAATGCCACTGGGTCCTTGTACGTCATCAGAGAGGAGGACCCAGAGGAGAGTTAGGCATACACAGTAAAGGACTCTCTGGGAATTGGGGGGGAGGCACTGGGGATGGAGAGGAAGGGAGGGGGAGCAGGGGGTTCGGGGGGGAGGAGGAGGAGGGAGGGAACTGGTCTACCTATTAAGTTTGTATGAGCGGAAATAATAAAAAATGTATTAAAAAAAGCTGCTGCACTGTGGGAAGTGGAAGATTGATATGGTCAAGAAATATTATCTATAGTCATATCGTATATGAAGTTGTCAAAGAATAAATAGCAAATAATATTGTCCAAAGCAAAGTGATGGCATGCACAATCAAAAGTCTTTGCTAGCTATGTTATCAGGCAGGGAATAAACATCTAGAATATACTAAGTGACAACAACCACCACCATGGCAAAAGATGGTGCAGTAGTAGTATAATTGATGTGGAGGTACCATCTGCTCCTTCTGCTTAAAGACTTGATTCTCAGGTGATATCAAAAATCATCTTCAATTGTGCTTCCACTTTATGGTTGTGACCTGGGTCTCCAATTAAACCCAGAGCACACCATTAGAGCTGGTCTGGCTAGTCAGTTTGCTCTGGGGGGTACCCAGGCTCCCCCTTGCAGGGGTAGTACTCTAGGCAGACTACCACATTTGCCTGGCATTTTTATGTGGGATGTATGGATCAGAACTCAAGTCCTTTTGCTTGTGAGGCAAGGACTTTAACCACTGAGCTACTGTAAGAAATTATAGATTTTTTGATAAATATTTTTTGACTAGACACTAAATTCCAGCAATTACTATTGTAGTTGCATTTTCTGCTTCATTATTTCATTCAACACGAAATTATTTCATCTATTATTTAAGAATATTCAAAATACCCCCAAAGCCTTCTGAATATACAAGCCTAAATGATGTATTGTCTGGGAATTTGGCAGTTATTGCTTTAGGTAGTTGGGTTTTATGCTGTGGTAGGCAGGCTGCCAGGCCAGAACTGTTTTGGTAATGGTCCCACTCCATCACCAATAACATCAGAGCCAAGTGAGTTTGCTGTGAAACACATACAAGTCTGACATGGTGGTAGTGAGAATCTTAATAATCACATCCTATGTAAGTGTAAGTCACATGTACTATAATAGCCCTTAAAATTAAATTATTGGGCTCTCTTACCCCTCATGGATTCAGCCTGTGAGTTCTGTTCTTTCTCTCCTCTAATAAACTCCACTTTAATCTTCAAAAGAATTAAATCGCTGCAACCAGAGGTGATTTTTATCTATTTATTACACAATTTTGAAAAAGTTTGACTTATTTCATGAGCAGTTTTTTAAATTTCATCTAAGCTGAAGCTGAAATTTCAATAGTAGAACAAAAATCTGTTTGTTTTTTTTTGCTTGTGTAGATGTGGTGTGTATGTGGGAGGAGGGTATATCAGGGGGTACTGTGTGTATCTGTGGAGACTCAGGGGTGACTTAGGAATCATCTTGGTTGCTCTGCTTCTCTGTCACTTTGCTCTGGGGCTGGAAGTGCAGTCCATCACCATTTTTGTCCAACATGTTTATGTGGGATCTGGGAACCGAATTGAGGTCTTTTTGCTTGCAAGGCAAAAGCTTAACCATGAGCCACCTCTCCAGTTCCCGACAAAAGCTTTTTGATAAACCTGCTGTTTGACTTACATGTGTTCCTCTTGACTGTCACATGTATAAAACTGTTTTAGTTTTGAACTGCAGTATCACCTAAGAAGTCTTCAAAAGGTATGCTGTATGTGCTGTTTTTGCTTTGTTTTCTGTAAAGTTTGAAGCAAATATA
This sequence comes from Typhlomys cinereus, assembly GCA_023101885.1. Taxonomy (NCBI): domain Eukaryota; kingdom Metazoa; phylum Chordata; class Mammalia; order Rodentia; family Platacanthomyidae; genus Typhlomys; species Typhlomys cinereus. Next base: position 180,705 of record JALPQD010000364.1, on the reverse strand, counting down.
CATACATAAAAAATTGTGTGTGTGTATGTGTGTGTGTGTGTGTTTGGGTGTATGTGGTTAAGGATCAAAGAAACAGATAAGGCATGCCATATATATTCACCATATATGCACCACATATATGTATGCCATATACACACCATATATACATAAACATGACATATATACATATGTGGACCATAAATATTCAATTTATACATGTATACCCTATATACATAAATATGCCATATATGCACCATATATTTATGTTTTTAGCATTGCATATATGAATATAGTGAATTTATTATATTTTCAACCCTTAATCATCAACTCCATCATCCTTCCATTTCCCCTTCCAACCCCTCATCTCCTCCACCACCCTCCTATTTTCAAGTCTTTTCACTTGTGTAGCCCACTATATTATTATGTATAATATGTGTGTATATTATTATATAACATATATTATATAATATGTATATTGGTTATATATTATGTATATATTACGTATATTATGTATATGCCATTTGGGCCATGGACGACTCCAGACAGCATCAGACGCGCCCTCTACTGGCGACCATTAGACACTGCAGACCACCTCCAGTAGGAGACAAAAAGAAAGGGAGTTCTCATTGCTTTTTTTTAAATAAATTTTTACTTTATTTTTAATCTTTGACATTTTCATACATAAATGCAACTAATTTATGTGTGCTCACCCCTTATTACCAAAGCAATCACCCCTCCTCTCTCACTTCCTACTTTCTCCTTCCCAGGCCGTCTCCCTCCTGTTTTCACATCTTGGGTTTCGTCTGGGGCACCCGGACTGGCCTGTCCTGCCTTCCTACTGTCCTGAGGCACTAAGATAGGACTGCTCCCTATCTGGCAGAAAGGGAAACCGAGTCTTGGGAGGGGAACAGTTTTATGGAGAGAGCCTAGAACGCCGCGCACAATGCTGAGTCAAGTCTGTGTCCTCTTGGGCACCCCACAACTGCGCCCCACGGTCTTCCTCAAGGCCACCCTGACCTCCTTATTCCGCAAGGTGTACACCACGGGGTTCAGTAGCGGTGTGACCACGGTGTAGAACACGGCCACCAGGCGATCCCGGCTGGGGTCGGCCCCCGAATCCGGCCGCAGGTAGATGATGGAGGCGCAGCCAAAATGTACCACGACCACCGTGAGGTGCGCAGCACAGGTGGAGAAGGCTTTGCTGCGACCCGCCGCCGAGGGGATCCTCAGGATGGCGGCCGCGATGCAAGCATAGGAGAGGAGGATGAGGAGGAAGGAGACGAGCACCACCAGGATGCTCAGGAAGAAGATGAACAACCCCTTGCGCGCGCTCTGAGCGCAGCTGAGCTGCAACACCGGGGCGATGTCGCAGAAGAAGTGCTCCACGCGCGCGCCGCGGCAGAAGGGGGACGAGAAGATCAGACAGGTCTCGATCAAAGCCACCGAGAAGCCGGAGCAGAAGACCGCGGCCCCCAGGCCCAGGCACATGGTGGGTCTCATGAGGACCGAGTAGCGCAGCGGGTAACAGATGGCCACGTACCGGTCATAGCCCATCAGGGTCAGTAAGAAGCAGTGACTACAACCCAAGCCCAGGAAGAAGAACATCTGGGCCCGGCAGCCCGCAATGGAGATGATCTGACTGTCCAGCAGCAGGTGGACCAGCATGTTGGGGATGGTGACCAGCGTGTAGCAGGTCTCCGACAGGGACAGCACGGCCAGGAAACGGTACATGGGCATGTGGAGCGAGCGATCCACCTGGATGATGGTGATGATGGTGGCATTACCACTGAGGGTGACCAGGTAGGTGAGGAGGAACACGGTGAAGAGCGTGGTCCTCAAGTCTGGGAAATCAGAGAATCCTACCAGCAAGAACTCTGTCACCAACCACGTTCCATTGTCCTCCTCCTGTTTCTCAGAAGCCTGGGAGGAGAAGACAGAGGACAGAGTTGGTGAAGAGACAGCTGGTCATTAGGTATGAGAGGGCACTGTGTGTCCCTGTGGGGGACCAAGAGTAACTTCGGGAATCATCCTGGATTGCTCTTCCTTTTTGATTCATTCTGGGATTTCCCAGGCTCCGCCCACTAGAACAGGAAGTATAGTCTGCCACCTCTTTCTCCTGGCGTTTTTCTTTACATGAGACCTGGGATCTGAACTCAGGATCTTCTGCTTGGGAGTCAGAGTCTTAACCCCTGAGCCATCTTTCCAGCCCATTCCTGCTTTCTTTAAGCTTCCCGGGCCACCCACCTTGTCTTCAGCAAGTACCCATCTTCTTAACAAGATGAAATAAAGTCTCCTGCAAGAATTGTTTTTCAGTGAGCTTTTTTCCCCCATGCATGCTGGTGTGGTGTACATGTGCATGTATGCATGTTTGCATGTGTGCAGGTGCACATTTGGAGGGTATGCATGCATATGGAGGTTCAGAGTTGGGAATCATCCTTGATTGCTTTTTTACAGAATTCTTAAAGCTAGCTGTCTCAACTGAACCCACGGATAGCTAAACAACTCATCTAGCCAACCTGCTCTGGGGATTCCCTGTCTCTGTCTTCCGAGAGGGTTCAGAGAAGCTACACTTAGAGTCTCTTATTTACTCAACAAGTAAACTTTCTACAAGAGAACAAACAAACAAAAAACCCAACTAGGTTTATTGAACCTAGTTTTTTTTTTTTTTTCACTGATCAGGAATTCATTATCTAGGAAAACAACCCCTATTACATAGAATACAAATCATGTATTCTGACAGTGACCAGCTGTGACATTCAACAAGTCTGAATAGCAATGTGCCTTATTTGGGACATGGGACCCCTTTGAGAGCTATACCCCTCAAAGTCTCATCCAGGAAGCCAGAGAGGAGACTTATGAACTCACAGTTAAGAGGAACATTTGGGGTTGGGAGATGACACAGAGGTTAAAGACTCTGCCTTTGCAAGCAAAATGACCTGAGTTCAGATTCCCCAGATCTCATGTAAAAATTTGGGGGGGGGCAGGTGTGCAAATATGACAGCGGCCTGCAATTCTGGCCCTGGAAGAAGGAGAATGGGGAATCCCAAAGCAAAGTAAACGGAGGTAGAGCAATCCAAGATGATTCCCAATGTCACCGTTGTATCTCCACAGGCACACACACACTCAAGTACCCTCTTACACACACACACACACACACACAAGCATATCCACATGCAAAACACACATATTAAAAAAAGTGATATTTGGTGAACTGGTCATCACCCCAAAAGAGCATCAGAAAACCCTACCTGTGTCTGGACCACATCCTGAGTAAGCTGAGGAGGTGGAGCCTGAATTTGCCTTAAGCTGCTCAGATCTCTAGTCCTGCCCTTCACACAGGGCAGACTGCCTGGTTCAACAGAACTGACTGTGGTAGGACCAGAAGCCCCTCAACCTGCACATCCCGGGGGCAAGGGGATGAAATCCGCACCCACAGGAGCTGTCTCAGGTCAACAGCTTGCCTGCACGGCTCTCAGAGGGTAGTGAACTCAGGAACCCACCCATGCCCACCTGCACGGTGACAGCAAGAAAGGTCCAGGGCCCCTTCTGGGAGGTGCAGACAGCAGAGCCCCTTCCCTACCACTTCTGTCCCTCGTCTTGCAAGATTCTGCATGCACGTTTCTGTGTGAGTGAGCATGTGTGTATGGGTTTGTTTCTTTCTATGTGTGTATGTGTGTGTGTGTGTGTGTGTGTGTATGTGAATCTCCAGCCACACACCCAAGCCCGGTATCTTCTTATGTGCCCTGGACCTGTGTGCCAGGGTTCACGGCAACATAACAACCACTGGAGGGGGGATTTGGGGGTCTCTCTGGTTCCTTTCTTGACGCAACCCTCACCCCCCCTCCCTCTACTCCAAAAACTCTATTCAAAAATTGGAATTGGGACTGGAGAAATGGCTCAGGGGTGAAGACTTTGCCTCGCAAAGCAGAAGGTCCTGAGTTTAGATTCCAGGTCCCATGTAAAAAAAACGCCAAATGGAAACGGAAAGTTGGGGGCCCTGCACTTCTGGCCCTGGTGGGCAGAGCCTGAGAAATCCCAGAGCAAAGCAAGAAGAAGGTAGAAGCCATCCAGGATGATTCCCAAAGTTACCTTGGGCCTCCACAAGGACATACCGTGCCTTCTAATATATATACACAAAAAGCAAGAAAGCAAGAAAGCAAGGAAGCAAGAAGCAAGGAAGGAAGGAAGGAAGGAAGGAAGGAAGGAAGGAAGGAAGGAAGGAAGGAAGGAAGGAAGGAAGGAAGGAAGGAAGGAAGGAAGGAAGGAAGGAAGGAAGGAAAGATTAGCTCTAAAAAATTGAAGTTGAACATCTTTACAACAAGCTCCATGAAAAGATGTCACCACCGGGGAATCTGGGGTGAACATTCAGTTGGATTTTCTCCCTCTGTTCACTGGTTACTAGCGCTCCCCAAGGCAGGGATACCGAGGTGGCTTTGTCCAGCCACAGCAACACCTGGAATCGACACACTCACCATGGCCAGGAGAGTTTCACACTGTCCCCGCGCACATCGCGCTTTGCCCAAGAAGGGAGTAGCTGGGCCTCTGTCTTCACGTTCCAGGGTCTCTGGGGTTCTGTAGACACTAACAAGCTCCCCAGGGACAGTGGGGGGGCCTATCCTGGAAGCTGGAGGACCCCCCCAGGGACTGCCAGGCTGACACTTAAGGCCCCCTTTCCAAGTAGGGAAAGGACTAATTGGGATCTGCCTTTGAGAGGTGGCAGTCACAGGTACCCTGTCACCCCATCTGCACTCCTGGTACCCCCAAGGAGTGCTGCGGCGTTCCAACTGGCAAAACTGTCTCCAAGGACCCATGCTCTGGGGAGAAGATGCATATCACTTGATACTGTGAGTCAATTGCCCGGGTTCATTGATTGTTCCATACTCTCACAAAGAACGACTTCAGGAATCATCCTGGATGCTTCCACCTCCTTCTTGCTTTGTTCTTGGATTTCCCAGGCTCTGCCCACCAGGGCCAGTGCAGGCCTCCGCCATTTCTACCTGGCATTTTTTTTTATGTGGGACCTGGGATCTGAACTCTGATCCTTCTGCCTTTGAGGCAGAGTCTTCACCCCTGAGCCCTCTCTCCAGCCCTTTCATCCCTATTTCTGCCATGCCCTCAGACCCAACTCATCCTTATTCCTGGTTCTGACCTGCTGCAAGGCCTGCACTCAGGCCCCCTCCCACCTATGGGGTCTCGCCCCCCTCATCCCCATAATCCTGACTGACCTTCCATGGCTCCCCAGGGCCCTCATAGCACAGTTTACAATAGCTCACCTCCAAGAATGCAAATCTTTGCAATCTGAGTCATTCCAAATCTAGTCGACACGTCTCCCAAACCACACTCAACCTTTGCTAAATCAGTAATCAGGAGGTCTGTGAGATAGCTCAATGGGTAAGACATGTGCTCAAAAACCTGGGGACCTGAGTTCAATCCTTGGAAGCCCACATTGTAGAAGGAAAGAAGACGTGTGTGTGTGTGTGTGTGTGTGTGTGTGTGTGTGTGTGTGTGTGTTTTCTCTCTCTTTCTCAAAATTTTAGTTTTTCATTTTTAATTACTATTTTTGCACATGTGTCTATGTGTGTGTCTCTCTCTGTACATGTGTCTGTGTGTATCAAAAGGCACTGTCTGTACCTGTAGAGGCCCAAGGGTGACTTCAGTAATCACCCTAGATTGTGCTACCTTCTCTTTCTGGGGTTTCCCAGGCTCCACCTTCCAGGGCCAGAAATGCACGCCACCACCATGTCTGCCAGGTGTTTTTATATGGGACCCAGGATCCAAACTCAGAATGTTCTGCTTGCAAGCCGAAAGTTCAACCCCTGAATCATCTCTCCAGCTCTCTCACCTTTCTAGAAGAGAAAAGAAAGAAAGAAAGAAAGAAAGAAAGAAAGAAAGAAAGAAAGAGAAAGAAAGAACAAGAAAGAAGAGAGGAGAAAGAAAGAAAGAAATAGAAAGAGAAGAAGAAAGCGAAGGAGGAGGAAGGACCGGAAGGAGGAGGAAGGAAGGAAGGGAAGAAAGAAGAGAAGGAAGGAGAAGGAAGGGAAAGGAAGGAAGGGAAGGAGGAAGGAGAAGAGAAATGGAGGAAGGAAGGAAGAGGAAGGAAGGAAGGAGGACGGAAGGAAGGAAGGAAGGCAGAGGGAAAGAAAGGAAGGAAGGAAGGGAGGGGAAGGAGGAAGGAAGGAAGGGAACGGAGGAGGCAGAAGAGAGAGAGAGAGAAAAAAGAAAGAAAAAGAGAAAGAGAGAGGACAAGAAAGAACGAAGAAAGGAGGAAGGAGGAAGGAAGGAAGGAAGAGGAAGGAAGAAGAAGAAGAAGAAAGGAGAAGAGAAGAAAGACGAAATTTAAAAAAGATAATGGGCGCTGGCAAAATAGCTCAGTAGGTAAGGCAATTGATCACACACCTGGCAACCTGAATTTGATTCCCAGAAGAACCACCTGGAGGAACGAGAGAACTGACTTCCAAACATTGTCCTCTTACCTCCTCCCCCCCACCCACGGACCAGGGCATGCGTGTGTACGCCTCGTGTCTTTCCAATACATAAATAAAATATTGCAAATGGCAAGAATAACATGTACAAGCAGTCGTCCGCCCAGTGCCAGCTCTTTGGCGGGCATCTTCGTGCCCTTTGATGCCATTGGGCTCCACTCTTCCTTCATCCGGGGATTTCTTTCTCTTCTTCCTAGGCTTCTGGCCACTCCTGTTTCTCCTGAAATACAGTCTCTGGCGTCTCCTCTCCCCCCACTGGCAAATCTTTCCTGACCTCTCTAGGCTGGTCATCTGAGGGTCCGGGTCCTGCCCCTTATTCGGGAGGCTCGAAGAGCTGTGTGAACGCTAGTACACCCTCAAGAAGCACTGAACCCAGGTGGCAGATTCGCTCCTTGCCACACCTTCTCCCTCTCTTTCTGTGGCTCTTGCCATGTCTTCCTCCCCCACCCCACTGCCCAGCCAAGTCAGCTGCTTCACCCTTCTCCTCTCTGATTCCTGTATGACAACCTTCAGGGCTCAGCCCAAGACCCTGTCTGTATTCTGTAACGCTTTCCTCCAAACGGAAACATTTGGGCTGGGGAGACCACTCAGGAGTTAAAGCCTTTACCTCACAAGCAAAAGGACCTGAGTTCAGATCCCCAGATCCTATGTAAAAATGCCAGGTGGATATGGCGTTGGCCTGTAATTCCAGTCCTAAGATCCCAGAACAAAGCCATGAGAAAGTAAAACAATCCAGGATGATTCCCAGTGTCACCTTTGGGGCTCCACAGCCACACACACACACACACACACACACACACACACACACACCACACACACACACAATGCACCAGAGGCAGGAAGGAGGAGGAGGCTGAGTAAGACCCAGGAAGTAAATGCAGCTTACAAGCCTCAGGAAATAAACAATTTTAGTGTTCAGAAGCTCCTAAAACTTTCCAATCAAGGCCTCTCCTCCAGGTTATATAAGTCGGCAGCAATTACTGGAGAGAAGAGACTCTGACCAGCCAAATTGTCTACAGGTCCCCAGGAGCTGCAAGGATGTAGCTGTGGATAGCTGTCACATCAGCTCATGTGCTTTCTTTTTTTTTTAAGATTTATTTTATTTGTTTAAACTTATTTAGTTATTTGTTTTGTGTGTGTGTGTGGTGTGCGTGTGTGTGTGTGTGTGTGTGTGTGTGTGTGTGAGAGAGAGGAGAGAGAGAGAGAGAGAGAGAGAGAGAGACAGAGAGAGAGAGAGAGAAAGAGCACTGTGTGTCCCTGTGGAGGCCCAAGAGTGACTTCGGGAATCATCCTGGATTGCTTCTACCTCCTTTTTGCTCTGGGATTTCCTGGTATAGGCTACTACCATTTCCACCTGGCATTTTTTACATGGGACCTGGGATCTGAACTCAAGACCTTCTACTTGCGAGGCAGAGTCTTAACCCCTGAGCCATGTCCCCAGTCCTCAGTGCGTTTTTCAATGATGCAGCTGCTTCTCAGTCAACCATCGTCCTGTAAGTAACCCCTCATCTACATTTCTGTAAGGTAACCTCCAAAAACTCACTGGTTCACTGAGATAGACTTGAGTGAGATCCTTTCTCTGGTTTGTCCTTGGTGCCCCATTTGAAATGAATAGTCAAATGGTGCAGAATGATGAGTTGGACAGGTCTGAGGGGCAGAGGAAGTTGAGGAGACATGGAGCTTCTCATCGTTTGAAATGTGTCCCCCACAGTCTCATGTGTTTGGCAAGGTCATGGCACCTTGAGAGGTGGAGCCTCACTGGAGGAAGGCAGTCACAAGGGGTGGGCCTTGAGGTGGATTAGTCCCACCCTACCTCTAGGAGAAGTCAGCCTTTGCTGCAAGCAGTCTTGCAGCCCTCAGCTTCCAAGATATCTGCGGTGACTTAGCCTCCTCCAGCTTTGGCCAGCCAGCCAGCCATGCCACCTCTCCTTTGAGAGACTGTACCTTCCCTCTGGAACCGTAAGCTGAATAAACCTCCCTTTCTCCCTTAAGTTGATTGACTTTGGGTGTTCTCTCATAGCAATAGTTAAGAGTAACCTTTACAGAGCTATAGTGACTAAAACTACCTAAGAGAACAGGGATAGGGGCTGCGAGATGATCAGTGAGCCTGGGTAATTTCCTACAGTGTCAAATGATGTACAGCTTCCTCACCTGGGGGACAGGGCTTTGGGGACAATTTTACCCAACTGGGACGGCACTCCTTGAGGGACCAGGAGCATTGATGGGGTGACAGGTGCATCTGTGACTGCCCCCCCCCACACACCAAAGGAGAATTCCAATTAGTCATTCTCTACTGTGAGTCTCAGATGCTGGGTGCTGGCAAAGCAGACCCTGGGGAGTCTCCAGCTTTGAGGATAGACATTGCCAACCTGTCCCTGGAAGCAAGAGGTTGTTAGTGTCTCTGTAGAGTCTTGGGGACCCTGAAGTAGGAGGGCACAGGGCTGGACCCCTCTCTTCTTGGCGAACCCTTTTCCTAGGGGAGACACCGCACAATTGTCTTTTCACCCAAGACAAGAGTTGCACTTATGACAACGTCCAGCTTGATGAACCAAGTTTATTGGGGTTAATTACAGGAGCAGGGAGGACCCAGAATGGCTGATGGTTACCCTTGCAGGGACTGGTACAGGCCTTCCCAGGGTCCTTGATTCCTGACTAACCTAAGCAGTAGATTGGAGGGGAGCCATTTGTTTCTGCTCTTTGTTCTGCAAGGATGTTTTGCTTGCTCTGTGTCAGCCTTGGCTGGACAATGATACCAGCCAGTTCACCATGTTCCATAACCTCGTGATTTATTAACTGGGAACAGGCCCCAATGCTCCCAGAATTGTGGTAAGGAATGTCTATCTTGAGACTGATGACTGCGCACAAAGTTAATTATAACCAGCTAATTTCCTATTGTGTACCTTCCCGTTGCGCTTTGCTTACTTCTTGTTTTTACAAGATTATGCTATTCTTTGATGTTTTTGCTTTAGTTAAAAGATTCTGGATGATTGTCTAAGTTTTATTATATATATACATTTAGCCCCAAATAAAATTGTTTCACATAATGTCTCGGTCTTGCTGAGAACCCTCTAACCTGGGCTTGGTTTCAATTCACGCCGTTCCCATCCAGGAATCTGACAAAGACCTGTAAGTGCAGGCACATACACCCCCATGACTGCCTAGAGGGAATCCCAATTAACCTTCTTTAGTCAGTATAGACTCTATATATAGATTTCTCCAGGTCTCAAGACCCAGAGGGTATGTGTAATTAGGACAGCAGAAAGTAACTGTAATAATATGGGGGGAAGACATGTGCCATAGCGTGTGCGTGGAGATAAGAAGACAACTTCGTGGAGTCATTTCTTTCCCAGCTTCCCATGGGTTTTGGTTTCCATGGCAAATGCTTTTACCCACTAAGCCAGTCCATTGTCCCCAGCAATTGCAAGGTCCCGAGACTCAGTTTGCAGCCCAGGCTCATGTCTGTGGCTCTTGTGCGACCTTGGCATCTGAGGAGATGGCCTCCTCCCTCCATCCTCCAGTGCTATGATTCCAAACCTGGCAGCATTTGTCTCTTCTTATTCCATGAAATGTTAGAGTGTTGAGTCTGATCAATTTTTTTAAATGGCCACAGACCGAAGTAATCATAATAGGACTTTGCATGACCTGCACAATGACCAACATATCATTGACCCCCCCAAAGTCTCGCATGGATCACAGGCACTAGGATCCTTAGAGGCAAGGGATTAACAGCCACAATAGTGTTCCTATACTAAAGGGGAACATAAGAAAGAATGCTAGGCAATGCTACTGAATCCTTACACCTCATCAGAGAGGAGGACCCAAAGGGAAGTCTGACATGCACACTAAAGGATGCTCCAGGAAGGGGGAGGGGCGGCACTGGGAGAAAGGGAGGGAGGGAAGGGAAGGAAGGGGACAAGGGGGAAGGGAGCAAGGGGATTCAGGGAGGGATAGAGGGAAGGAGGGGAATGGGGTACCTATCAAGTTTGTGTGAATGGAAAAAATTTTAAAAATGGCCGCAGATAAGTCATGTGAATATAGGAAATTGCTATAACCTTAAATCGGACACAGTAACATTCTCAGGGAAGAAGAAAATTTATAACCTCCTAAAACAATATCTGGTTACTCTTAAAATTCTAAGTCTGTGGCAGTAAGAATAGGATATATATTGTGTACTACATGTAGCTACAAAGAATAGGATATACATTGTGTGCTATATGTAGCTACAAAGAATAGAATATATATTGTGTGCTATATATAGCTATAAAGAACAGGATATACACTTTGCTATATGTAGCTACAAAGAATAGGATATACATTGTGTACTATATGTAGCTACAAAGAATAAGATATACATTATGTGCTATATGCAGTTACAAAGAACAAGATATGTATTGTGTACTATATGGATCCAAGAAGAGGATTTAGTCTATGCAAGATAATTCTGATAATGGCTAAATTAGCTTCTGTGGCTGCTTGCTTCCTGCTGGCCCCTACATATCACGGGACGTCACTCATTCTGTGGAATGTAACTTCCCTTTAAAAGCCCCTTTCTTTTTTTTTTTAATATATTTTTTTATTATTATTTATTCAATTGTGCGTGTGTGCGCATGCATATCCGTGCACGCGTCTGTGTGTGTAGAACCACGGACAAATTCGGGAACCACCATGGACGCCTCCACCTCCTCCTTGTTTACTCTGCCCCGGGATTCACAGGCTCCACCCTACCAGGACCAGAAACGCAGGCCGTCCCGCTTCCGCCCGGCGTCTATACGTGGGATCTGGGATCCGAACTCAGGACCTTCTGCCTGCAAGACAGAGGCTTAACTCCTGAGCCACCTCTCCAGCCCTAAAAGCCCCTTTCTTAAACAACTCCAGGCTTCCCATCTTTACCCCACATAGATGTGGGGACCTGACCAGCTCCAATAAAGCCTCTGTATTTGTTAAAGCGAGTCAGTGTCCGAGTGATGAATTCCTGAACGGGCCGGACGCCACAACTAGAGTTTTATTCAGAAAGACATTGGCTATTCAGGTGTCTTGGTTTGACATGTGAGTTGTCCCCCACAGGCATGTGTCTGGATCTTTAGATGTTCAGGAAGGTCGTGGCACCTTAGGAGGTAGAGACTTCCTGAAGGAAAGCGGTTCCCCTACTTCCAGGAGAGGTCTCCTCTTGCGGTTGTCAGTTTTGAAGTCCACAGCCTCCTGATGAGCTTGGCTTAGGCCGCCTGCAGCTTCTGCCAGTCAGCCTTTTCCACTGTGCCTTTTCCACCACGAAGAACCATATCTCCCCTCTGGAAGCATGAGCTGAATAAATCTTTTTCTCCCTTTAAGCAGTTTTGAGCTTCAGTGGTCTCTCCAGCAGCACAAGAATAACTGTACAGCAGCATCTCAAAATGTTTTCCTCATGCTTTCCTGTAACTTTTGTTTAACAATTCTTAATATTGGGCTGGAGAGATGGCTCAGGGGTTGAGACTCTGCCTCACAAGCAGGTCCTGAGTTCGGATGCAAAGTCCCACATAAAAATGTAATTTTTTAAACTTTATTTAGTGTGTGAGTGCATGTGTGTGTGTGTGTGTGTGTGTGTGTGTGTGTGTGTGTGTGTATGTGCGTGCGCACACGCGTATCCCTGTGTCAGAAGATACTATGTTCCTGTGGAGGACCTAGGGTGACTTCTGAAATCACCCTGGATTGCTTCTACCTCCTTTTTGCTTTGCTCTGGGATTTTCCAGGCTCCGCTGGAAATGCAGGCCGCCTGGAATTTTAATATGGGACCTGGGATCTAAACTCAGGATCTTCTGCTTACAAAGCAGAGTCTTAATCCCTGAGCCATCTCTCCAACCCAACTTCAAAGTCTTAGGTGTTGCATCTAGGTATCTGATCCATTCTGACTTGATTTATGTATAAAGTGAAAGCTATCTATTTTATCCTTCTACCTATGCACATCCAGTTTTTCCAGGACCACTTGTTGAAGAAGCTCGCTTCGGGTCTGAGGAGATGGGTCAGGGATTAAAGCCTTTGCTTCCCAAATAAAAGGACCTGAGTTCAGATCCCCAGATACCAGGCAAAAATGCCAGGTGAGTGTGGCAGTCCACCTAGAATTCTAGCCCTCAAGGCAGAGCTTGGAACTCCTCAGAGAACTAACCGGCCAGATAGCCTAATGGTGTGCTCTGAGTGTGACTAGAGACCCAGACTCACAATAATAAGGAGGAAGAGCGATGCAGGGCTCTGCCATTCCAACCCTGGAGGCAGAGCCTGGGAACAGAGCAAAGCACTAAGGAGGTAGAGCAGTCCAGAATGATTCCCAATGACCATCTTGATCCCCACTCAAATGCCCCTTGTACACGCACACACACTGTTGTGTGGAACGTTCCTCCCAACAGGGGCCTCATTGGCCCAAGACTATTAAGATCACACCTTTGACTGCTGACATTCCCTCGAAACGAGGGGATGAGAGGGATTGGACTACAGTGCCCCACCCAGTGCTATACACATGAAGGCTGGAGGGGCTACAGGCACATCTGGAGGTCCTGTGCATGTCACACACACACCACACACACACACCCACACACACACACCACACACACAAAGAAAAAGAGCCATGTTGAATGAGTAATAATAAGCAGCCCTCCGAATTCCTGATGTTTGAGAATGCTGTTGGGGCATTTGGCTGGGCACTTGACATATGAGCTGTATTGGTTCAAGTTCCATTCTTCTCTTTACAACTCAGGGTTTCATCATAAAGGATGTGGCCTGTGTCAGGGTTTGAAATGTGTCCCCCACAGACTCATATGCTTAGGAAGTTCAGGGCAGCTTGGGAGGTAGAGCATTGCGGAAGAGGTGGTCACAGGGGGCGGACCTTGAGGTAGATGAGTTCCGCCCTATTTTCAGGAAAGGTTTGCTCTTGCCACTGGGAGTTTTGTTGCTGTAAGCCTCCAAGATGTTTGAATGATTACCCCCTTCCCGCTTCTGACAGCCAGTAGCCACATCCGCCATGCAAGACTGCTTCTCCCCTCTGGAACCGTAAGCTGAACAAATCTCCCTTTCTCCCTTAAATTGCTTGACTTTGGGTGTTCTCTCCCAGCAACAGAAAAGAGTAACAGACTTTCTCTGCATCTGTCATGATGATTGTGTGGACTTCAACCTTGATTCTACATCTGTGTGTCTAAATTGCATCTTTCAAGGCTTCATGAACTGTGGCCCAAAACCATTGAGGAAAAAGGGATTTTTATTACAGCTTTCAATTTACAGTCCGTTATGGCAGGAGAATCACCAATAAAGGCCACACAGGAAGAACTAGTCTGCCAATTTACCAAGTTCTAACCACTTCTCTGTACCTCATCTACCTGTTCTACTATCTCTGAACTGGATATTCCCACGCCAGTTAGATAATCTCCTTGCCTCAACTAAATAGGTATGCCTAAAGGCTCAATTCTTATTTAGGAGGTTAACACCCTAAACTAACTGCCACAATGTGCATTCCTGGGGTGTTTGAAACCAACTCGATCATGCTGCTTTGGACACTCATTATTTTTGTGGTTAAAAACGCAGAATTTACTCCCAAGGGGTGTCAGGATGAAATTATATTCCTCTCTGACTCCAGTCACTGTATCATAGAGTGCATTAGAACCCTCTATTCTATTCCTCCTGCCTGAACTAGATTCTCATAAACGAGGGCTGAGGAGATGGCTCAGCTGTTAAAGCACTTGCCATGCAAGCAAAAGAACCTGGGTTCGAATCCTCAGATCCCAATAAGAAAGCTGGGCAGAAATGGTGGCAGTTTGCAAGTCTAGTCCTGGGAAACCTCAGTGCAAAGAAATAAGGAGGTAGAGCAATCCAGGATGATTCCCAAATCATTCTTGGGCCTCCACAGGGACGCACACTCAGAGCTTTCTGTACACATGCTTGCCACACCACATGCACATTATGCACACCAAAAAATGCAGATGTATATGCCTATACTTCAGCCCCAGAAGCCACACAGCAGGAACCCCCAGGGCAAGCTGCTCAGTTAAACTAGCTCTACAGGTAAGCTGTGGATTTCCTTAGAGACCTACCTCAAAATAAGGTGGAAAATTGATCAAGGATGATTCTGGGATTCCAGAACAACCTCAGACCTCCACATTCCCCACACACACCCACACACATGTGAACGCGCATGTACACACTCACACATACTATACACACATCTATGCATAAAAAGGGGCAAAATAAACACTGCACAAATACAATCTTGTAAGCTTTGACTGACATGTCCCTGTCTCTCATGTCACAACTCTAACTACAACTCTGCTTTCTGCTTCTGTGACTTTTCAACTTTTCTCATACATAGAAGCAAAGCCATGTTGTATTTATATAATTACCTAATAGAATGTCTTCTGTGTGAAGCGATACCTTCACCGGATGCATGATGTAAGCATCTTCAATCACTGCTTGCCTACAGGAAATGGGAGGAGATGACTGGAAATTCTTCTAAATTTCACAGGCTGGTCCTTAACGCAGAGACGTGGGATGTCAGTGTTAGACACAGGTGTCAACTTGACAGTTGAGGGTTTGAGCTCTGGGCACATTTGTAGAGAATTGGTAGTTGAGTTAAGCCCGCAGCGAACTTGCAGGAGATTGTCTAGCTGATGGGGAAGGCCCAGTCCATGGAGGGTAGGACTAGGCCCTGGAAGAAAATACAGAGCGTGGTTGAGAAAGTTGGCGTCCTTGTGTACACTTGGCCAGACATGTGGTCTGGCAAGGTAGGATCATCCCTCTCTCAGCCATTATGTGGAGATGGTGTGGCCAGTTCCCTCTGCCTGGTATTGGTGTGAGCTCTCCTGCCAGACTGGACTAATAACTGTAACCTATCATAAGAGAATAAACCCCTTGTTTCCTTAAACCATTTGATGATGATTTATCACAACTTGAGGTTAATGCAGATGAGCTCAAAACCACAAAGTGGAACCTGAGGACCAGGTGAAGGCTGCGCTCTAGCTCCGCAGATGCCCTGTGCCATGTGCACTCAGCACTCACACACACTCCCTCACCAACAACAAACAAAAACACATCACCTACTCACACAACATGCCTCACATGTCACCTATACATACATATCTCCATAACGCATACATACTACACAACAAAATCGCACAACATGCACTCATATACACTCTACATCACACATGCATCACACAAACAATACCAACAAACACACTATACATAAACACATGTACACATACACACCACCACATTCAGATATACACCACATACAAATACACTACACATCATTTCAACATCCATTCAATATATCAAAAAACACACATAACCACAACAAGAGCTACACTCAAAGACAAGAACTGAATTTTTTTCAAGCATATATATGGGGTGCATACGAGTGTATTTGCATGCTGTGTGATTTGCATGCGTGGGGGCATATGCACACGAGTTGCATTAAGCATGCGTGCTGTGGAAGCCACACGCCATAACTAGAATCATCTGGATCACTCTTCCGCCTCATTGCTGTGAGTCTGGGTCTCTAATTAACCCAGACACACCATTAGGGCAAGTCTGGGAATCCTCTGGGAATTCTCAAACTCTGCTTCCAGAGCTGAATTACAGGCTGGCTACCAGACTTGTCCAGCATGTTTTACCTGGGATCTGGGGATCTGAACTCAGGTCCTTTTGCTTAGAAGGCAAAGCTTTAAACTTCTGAGCCATTTCCCCAGCCCCGAATTGAATTTTAAAGAAATCTGTAAGACCTGAGACAAGCAGGCACAAGGAAGCGTTGAGTCACTAGAGATTTCTTAAGAGAGACGAAATACATCACAAGCTGGTAAATTCTCCATTAGAATGAACACTGTATTCCCAGAAACTAGAGTGAACTCTTTCCTCCTTGTTCCTTACTTTTCCTTCGTTGCTGGGAGATGGTTCTGGTCACACCTTGAGAAAGGGAGGTTTCAGTGATTTACAATACAGTCCATTATGGAGGATCCCACATAGCAGAAGTAGAAGCAGGAGGCTGGTTCAGGTCACCACAGGGGAGGCCAGAAAGCGAGGTATAACGAAGAGGAAGTAGGGCAGGGTCACCAATCATGGGCCTCAACCTTTCTCCAGGAACTTGACCTCTTAAAGGGGCTGGATGAATTATATTCCTCTCTGACTCCAGTCACTGTATCATAGAGTGCATTAGAACCCTCTATTCTATTCCTCCTGCCTGATTTGACATGTGAGTTGTCCCCACAGGCATGTTGTCTGGATCTTTGATGTTTCAGGAAGGTCGTGGCCACTTAGAGAAGAGACTTCCTGAAGGAAAGCGTTCCCTACTTCCAGGAGAGGTCTCCTCTTGCGGTTGTCAGTTTTGAAGTCCACAGCCTCCTGATGAGCTTGGCTTAGGCCGCCTGCAGCTTCTGCCAGTCAGCCTTTTCCACTGTGCCTTTTCCACCACGAAGAACCATATCTCCCCTCTGGAAGCATGAGCTGAATAAATCTTTTTCTCCCTTTAAGTCGTTTGAGCTTCAGTGGTCTCTCACAGCAGCACAAAGAATAACTGATACAGCAAGCATCTCAAAATGTTTTCCTCATGCTTTCCTGTAACTTTTGTTTAACAATTCTTAATATTGGGCTGGAGAGATGGCTCAGGGGTTGAGACTCTGCCTCACAAGCAGGTCCTGAGTTCGGATGCAAAGTCCCACATAAAATGTAATTTTTTAAACTTTATTTAGTGTGTGAGTGCATGTGTGTGTGGTGTGTGTGTGTGTGGTGTGTGTGGTGGTGTGTATGTGCGTGCGACACGCTATCCCGTGTCCAGAGAATACTATGTTCCTGTGAGGACCTAGGGTGACTTCTGAAATCACCCTGGATTGCTTCTACTCCTTTTGCTTTGCTCTGGGATTTCCAGGCTCCGCTGGAAATGCAGGCGCCCTGCCGAGGATTTTAATATGGGACCTGGATCTAAACTCAGGATTTCTGCTTACAAAGCAGAGTCTTTAATCCCTGAGCATCTCTCCAACCCAACTTCAAAGTCTTAGGTGTTGCACCATGTAAGATCCATCGACTGATTAGTAAAAGTGAAAGCAATCCCTAACCATGCAACAGTCTTTTTCCAGACGACACTTGTTGAAGAAGCTCGCTTCGGGTCTGAGGAGATGGGTCAGGGATTAAAGCCTTGCTTCCAAATAAAAGGACCTGAGTTCAGATCCCCAGATACCAGGCAAAAATGCCAGGTAGGTGTGGCAGTCCACCTAGAATTCTAGCCTCAAGGCAGAGTTGGAACTCTCAGAGAAAAACTAACGGCCAGATAGCCTAATGGTGTGCTCTGAGTGTGACTAGAGACCCAGACTCACAATAATAAGGAAGAAGAGCATGGGCTCTGCCATTCCAACCCTGGAAGGCAGAGCCTGGGAAACAGAGCAAAGCAAGGCTAGGAGTAGAGCAGTCCAGAATGATTCCCAATGACACTTGATCCCCCACCAAATGCCCCCTTGTACACGACACACACACTGTTGTGTGGAACGTTCCCTCCAACAGGGGCCGCTATTTTGCCCAAGAATATTAGATCACACTGCTTGACTGCTGACATTCCCTCAGAAACGAGGGGATGAGAGGGACTGGAATACACGTGCCCACCCACGTGCCTATACACATGAAGGTGAGAGGGGTACCAGTGCACATTGGAGGTCCTGTGCATGTCACACCACACACACACCACACACACACACCCACACACACACACACACAACAAAGAAAAAGAGCCATGTTGAATGAGTAATAATAAGCAGCCATCCTTGAATTCCTGATGTTTGAGAATGCTGTTGGGGCATTGGCTGGCACTTGACATATGAGCTGATTGTGTTCAAGTTCCATTCTTCTCTTTTACAATCTCAGGGTTCTCACTCAAAGGATGTGGCCTGTGTCAGGGTTTAAATGTGTCCCCCACAGACTCATATGCTTAGGAAGTTCAGGGCAGCTTTGGGAGGTAGGCATTGCTGGAAGAGTGGTCACAGGGGGGCGACTTGAGGTAGATGAGTTCGCCCTATTTTCAGGAAAGGTTTGCTCTTGCCACTGGGAGTTTTGTTGGTAAGCCTCCAAGATGTTTGGAATGATTTACCCACTTCCAGCTTCTGACAGCCAGCTAGCCACATCGCCATGCAGACTGCTTCTCCCCTCTGGAACCGTAAGCTGAACAAACTCCCTTTCTCCCTTAATTGCTTGACTTGGGTGTTCTTCCCCAGCAACAGAAAAGAGTAACAGACTTTCTCTGCATCTGTCATGATGATGTTGTGGACTTCAACCTTGATTCTACATCTGTGTGTCTAAATTGCATCTTCTCAAGGCTGTCATGAACATGTGGCCCAAACCATTGAGGGAAAAAGGGATTTTTATACAGCTTTCAATTTACAGTCCGTTATGGCAGGAGAATCACCAATAAAGGCCACACAGGAAGAACTAGTTGCCAATTTACCAAGTCTAACCACTTCTCTGTACCTCATCTACCTGTTCTACTATCTAACAACTGGATATTCCCACAGCCAGTTAGATAATCTCCTTGCCTCAATAAATGGTATGCCTAAAGGCTCCATTCTATTTAGGAGGTTAACACCCTAAACTAACTGCCACAATGTGCATTCCTGGGGTGTTTGAAACCAACTCGATCATGCTGCTTTGGACACTCATTATTTTTGTGGTTAAAAACGCAGAATTTACTCCCAAGGGGTGTCAGGATGAAATTATATTCCTCTCTGACTCCAGTCACTGTATCATAGAGTGCATTAGAACCCTCTATTCTATTCCTCCTGCCTGAACTAGATTTTCATAAACGAGGGCTGAGGAGATGGCTCAGCTGTTAAAGCACTTGCCATGCAAGCAAAGAACCGGGTTCGAATCCTCAGATCCCAATAAGAAAGCTGGGCAGAAATGGTGGCAGTTTGCAAGTCTAGTTGGGAACCTCAGTGCAAAGAAATAAGGAGGTAGAGCAATCCAGGATGATTCCCAAATCATTCTTGGGCCTCCACAGGGACGCACACTCAAGAGCTTTCTTGTACACATGCTTGCACACACACATGCACATATATGCACACCAAAAAATGCAGATGTATATGCCTATAACTTCAGCCCCAGAAGACACAGCTCAGGAACCCCCAGGGCAAGCTGCTCAGTTAAACTAGCTCTACAGGTAAGCTGTGGATTTCCTTAGAGACCTACCTCAAAATAAGGTGGAAAATTGATCAAGGATGATTCTGGGATTCCAGAACAACCTCAGACCTCCACATTCCCCACACACACCCACACACATGTGAACGCGCATGTACACACTCACACATACTATACACACATCTATGCATAAAAAGGGGCAAAATAAACACTGCACAAATACAATCTTGTAAGCTTTGACTGACATGTCCCTGTCTCTCATGTCACAACTCTAACTACAACTCTGCTTTCTGCTTCTGTGACTTTTCAACTTTTCTCATACATAGAAGCAAAGCCATGTTGTATTTATATAATTACCTAATAGAATGTCTTCTGTGTGAAGCGATACCTTCACCGGATGCATGATGTAAGCATCTTCAATCACTGCTTGCCTACAGGAAATGGGAGGAGATGACTGGAAATCTTCTAAATTTCACAGGTGGTCCTTAACGCAGAGACGTGGGATGTCAGTGTTAGACACAGGTGTCAACTTGACAGTTGAGGGTTTGAGCTCTGGGCACATTTGTAGAGAATTGGTAGTTGAGTTAAGCCCGCAGCGAACTTGCAGGAGATTGTCTAGCTGATGGGGAAGGCCCAGTCCATGGAGGGTAGGACTAGGCCCTGGAAGAAAATACAGAGAGCTGGTTGAGAAAGTTGGCGTCCTTGTGTACACTTGGCCAGACATGCTGGTCTGGCAAGTAAGGATCATCCCTCTCTCAGCCATTATGTGGAGATGGTGTGGCCAGTTCCCTCTGCCCTGGTATTGGTGTGAGCTCTCCTGCCAGACTGGACTAATAACTGTAACCTATCATAAGAGAATAAACCCCTTGTTTCCTTAAACCATTTGATGATGATTTATCACAACCTTGCAGGTTAACTGCAGCATGAGCTCAAAACCACAAAGTGGAAACCTGAGGACCAGGTGAAGGCTGTCCTCTAGCTCCGCAGATGCCCTGTGCCATGTGCACTCAGCACTCACACACACACTCCCATTCACATACACACATCACAAAAACACATCACATACTCACACACATGCCCTCACATGTCACATATACATACATATCTCACATAACGCATACATACTCACACAAACACATCTCGCACACACTATGCACTCATATACACTCATACATCACACATGCATCACACAACACATACTCATACAAACACACTATACATTAACACATGTATCACATACACACCACTCACATTTCAGATATACACCACATACACATACACTACACATACATTTCACACATCCATTCAATATATCACACACACCACACATAAACACACAAGAGCTACCACTCCCAGATCCAAGAACTGAATTCTTTTTTTCTTTCAAGCATGCATATATGGGGTGCATACGAGTGATATTTGCATGCGTGTGTATTTGCATGCGTGTGGGCATATGCACACGAGTTGCATTAAGCATGCGTGCCTGTGGAAGCCCAAACGCCATAACTAGAATCATCCTGGATCACTCTTCCGCCTCATTGCTGTGAGTCTGGGTCTCTAATTATACCCAGAACACACCATTAGGGCAAGTCTGGGAATCCTCTGGGAATTCTCAAACTCTGCCTTCCAGAGCTAGAATTACAGGCTGGCTACCAGACTTGTCCAGCATGTTTTACCTGGGATCTGGGGATCTGAACTCAGGTCCTTTTGCTTAGAAGGCAAAGCTTTAACTTCTGAGCCATTTCCCCAGCCCCAGAATTGAATTTTAAAGAAATCTGATAAGACCTGAGACAAAGCAGGCACAAGGAAGCGTTGAGTCATCTTAGAGATTTCTTAAGAGGCAGAAATACATCACAGCTGGTAAATTCTCCATTAGAAATGAACACTGTATTCCCAGAAACTAGAGTGAACTCTTTCCTCCTTGTTCCTATTACTTTTCCTTCGTTGCTGGGAGATGGTACTGAGTCACACCTTGAGAAAGGGAGGTTTCAGTTGATTTACAATACAGTCCATTATGGAGGATCCCACATAGCAGAAGTAGAAGCAGGAGGCTGGTTCAGGTCACCACAGGAAGGCAGAGAAAGCAGAGTAAACGAAGGAAGTAGGGCAGGGTCACCAAATCATGTGGCCTGCAACATCCTTTCTCCAAGGGAGACTTGACCTCTTAAAGGGGCTGTCAACAAGGGGTGTGGACATGGCTCGGGGATTAAAGGCTTTGCCTCCTAAGTGAAAAGATCTGAGTTTGGATCCCCGAGTCCCATGAAAGAATGCAGGGGTGTAGGTAACCCTTAAAGGCACAGGCTGAGGATCCCCATGTAATGGCTTGCTCTGGGTTTAATTAAGAGACCCAGACTCACAACGATAAGGTGAAAGAGTGATTGGGAATTCGTCTCATTATCACCCTTGGGCTTCACACGCGTGCGTGCGCGCGCGCGCGCACACACACACACACACACAGTCATAGTTAAGCACAGGTGTCAACTTGACTATAGAGGGTTTGAGCTCTGGGCACAGTTGTAGAGAGTTGATGGTTAAGCCCAGAGCAAACCTGCAGGAGATTGTCCAGCTGGTAGGGAAGACCCAGCCCATGGTGGGTGAGATTAGGCCCTGGATAAATCACAGAGAGCTGGTCGAGAGAGTGGCATCCTTCTGTTCACTTGGCCAGACATGCTGGTCTAGCAAGTAAGGATTGTCCATCTCTCAGCCTTTATGCAGTGATGGTGTGGCCAGTTCCCTCGGCCCTGGTGTTGATGCGTGCTCTCCCGTCAAGCTGGACTGAGAACTGTAACCGGACTGTTGTAAGAAAGTAAACTCTTTGTTCCCTTAAGCTGTGTGATGATCATTTATCAGCAATGGTGCAGGCTGACTGTAACAGAATTTGGTACCCAGGAAGTGGGGTGTCCCTGATAGATCTGACTATGTGGATAGTGTGGCTTTTGAACGGTTTCGCTGGACAAAGTAGGAAATGCTTGAAATTTTCACTTTGTGGATTCACAAATACCGTTCTTCAGAGTTTAATGGGCCAATTGCTGAGAGAGATGTTTGGGCCCAATTTGCGATGAGAGGAACAAGGACTTTGGTAAAGTTGAATTTAGAGACGATGGACTGGTTTGCTTGATTGAGGAGAGCTGTGTTGGTGGCTGTGCAGCTCTGGATGAGGAAAGGGCAGGCAGCAGAACAGCTGCCATTGTTGGAGTGATGAACATCAGTGAAGGAAAACCTAGTGACTTGCATTGTGACGGTGGAGGTGAATACCACTGTATGGCAAGTTTGTGGCTTGAAAATCCAGATTCCTTCAGGGGCTGAAAGCCCAAGTTAAAGCTGTTTCTTGCCCTTTGCAAGTTTGGCTGCCTAGAAAAGAGGCTTTTCCAGTGTCAGTGCGTTAAAGTTGGTGCAGCTGTATCTCCAGTGGACTAAACTACATTTCAATCTCGCTTCGGAATCTCACAGCATTTCTCAGGTGATACTGGTTTGGGTGTGCTACTAAACGGTTCATAGAGAGCAGCAAAAGCTTGGAACCAAGTAGCAGGCATAGAGTTCCTGTGAGAAATAGTGAAGCTTAAAGCTGCAGAGGAGAACCCAGAGTTGTGTTTGAGATGCCAGAACTGTGGGACTGCTGCTGAGGAAGACTGCGAGTGGAGATTCGGCCTGGTTTAAAGAACTCTGCTTTTATAACTTCGAGCTGCAAATAGGGACTGGGAATTCCTGAAATCTTTGAGCCACTGTGATTACATGATGAGCAACAGAAGATGGACATTGAAGTACAGGATGCGGTAATTTGCTGGACTTTGATCTTAATTTAAATGTTTTCTTATTGTATCAAGATCCTTCTGTTTTAATGTTTTATTTGTTTTAAAGTATTTAACTTATTCTGATTTAATACCCTTTAAAGTTAAACTTTGAACTTTTAAAATGTTGGAGCTGAAGTTTTAATGAGAACATTTTAAATTTGCCCATGGAATGTATTTACATTTTTTAACATCTGTGGGGACAAGGAAAGGTTACAGTTTAAAAGTGCAATTGTTTTTGTGTCAAGTTGACAAGGGGGGGGGAGTGTCATAGTTAAGCACAGGTGTCAACTTGACTGTTGAGGGTTTGAGCTCTGGGCACAGTTGTAGAGAGTTGATGGTTGAGTTAAGCCCAGAGCAAACCTGAAGGAGATTGTCTAGCTGATGGGGAAGACCCAGCCCATGGTGGGTGGGATTAGGCCCTGGATAAATCACAGAGAGCTGGTTGAGAGAGTGGGCATCCTTCTGTATACTTGGCCAGACATGCTGGTCTGGCAAGTAAGGATTGTCCATCTCTCAGCCATTACGCAGTGATGGTGTGGCCAGTTTCCTCGGCCCTGGTGTTGGTGCATGCTCTCCCGTCAAGCTGGACTGAGAACTGTAACCGTAAGAAAGTAAACTCCTTGTTCCCTTAAGCTGTGTGATGGTCATTTATCAGCAACCATGCAGGCAGACTATAACACACACACACACACACACACACACACACACACACACACACACACTCAAGTGCATTCGTGTCTGTCATAGTTAGGCACAGGTGTCAACTTAACAGTTGGGGGTTTGAGCTTTGGGAACATTTGTGGAGAATTAGTGGTTGAGTTGGGACCAGAGCTAGCCTGCAGGAGATTGTCTAGCTGATAGAGAGGGCTCAGCCTAAGGTGGGTGGGATTAGGCCCTGGAATAAATCACAGAGAGCTGGTTGAAGGAGTCGGCATCCTTGTATACACTTGGCCAGACATGCTGGTCTGGCAAGTAGGATTGTCCTTCTCCCAGCCATTACGTGTGGCCAATTCCCTCGGCCCTGGTGTTGGTGCATGCTCTCCCATCAAGCTGGACTATAGACTGTAACGGGACTATCAGTAAGAAAATAAATCCCTTGTTCCCTTAAGCCATTTGATGGTCATTTATCAGCAATCATGCAGGCTGGCTGCAACAGTGTCCATACCTCTGTGCACATAACATGCCAACACACACATATGAATACACCCCATGTACACGTATATAAAAGAAAAAAAATCTGAAGATCAACCTCAGACTTGCCCCCAGAGGGGCTGGTGAGATGGCTCAATAGGTTGACTCATATCATATATGCTTGACGACCAAAGTTTTACCCTCGGAACCTGTGCAAAGTGGAAGAGACCCAACTCCACAAAGAAATCCTCTGACTTACACGCACATGCCATTGCATGTACACGTCTACATATATATCATAGATAGATATAAAGATATAAAGAGATAGATAGACAGATTTAAAAAACTACAGACAGATTTAAAAAACTACTCCCAAGGGCAAGGAGATTGGGATATGTACACCCCACTCCCATTTTTCTCTTGTTTTTGAGGGTTATTGAAAACATCCTGCAGTGAGCTGGAGAGGTGGCTCAGGGGTTGTTTGGATCCCAGATCCTATGTAAAAAAATGCCAGGTGGAAAAGGCAGCAGCCTGCACTTCCTGCTCTGGAAGGCAGAATCTGGGAAATCCCAGAGTGAAGCAAAAAGAAGGTAGGAGCCATCCAGGATGATTCCCAAAGTCACTCTTGGGCTTCCATGGGCATGCAAAGTGCCTTCTAATACACAAAGAGTATACAAAAATAAAATAATAAAATAAACACCTTGCAAAAAGCTCGAGTGTTGAAGACTTGGTTCCCAGTACAACAGAGGTCAGAGATGACATTTGACAGGTGAGTTGAGAAGTTATTAGCTTGTGACATCAATGAGTTAACTTGTCATCTTGAGTTTTAGCTAATGTGGCTGAAGTGTGTTGGGAGGGAGGGAAACTCCCTGTGTGGATTATTGTTTGCTGTTGCCTCTTACCTTGTCGAGACGTGGTCTTGCTTCAAAAGCCCCAACCAGCTTTGAACTTGCTATTTAACCCAGACTGACCTTAGTACTCCACTACAATGCTGGGCTACTAAGACATGCACCAACCATGCCTGTATGTTTAATATCTGTCTGTCATGAGTTCGAAGGTGGGCTGTCTCCTATCACCTCCATAGCTCATCTTTAGTTGTTTGGGAAGGCCATGGCACCTCTAAGGGGCGGAGCCTTCCTGGAGGAAGGCAGTCACATGGGGTGGGTCTTGAGGTTGATTAGCTCCACTTTGCTTGGGGGAGAAGTCTACTGGTGTGGTAAGCAGTTTTGGAGCTCTCAGCCTCCATGATGGATGGGGCTTTGGCCGCCTCCAGCTTCTGTCAGCCAGCCATGCCTTTCCCGTCATGAAGGATCACCACAAGTCTTTCCTGTCTTAAAGTGATACAGAGTTCTGTCACTTACTGGGTCGCTGATTGGCACATCACACATGCCCTGCCTCCTCTCCCCTACACATGAACCAAGGACTGAGTGTTAACTATTCCTTTATTAGGAGCTGTACAAATGCAGCCATCTTACAAAAATATCCTACAAACATTTCTATTCTGCCAGCAGGCTGGGCCAGGGGAGTACGAGGAAGAGGGGGTGCGGGCAAGCTTCAATCCCTGTAGGTACAGGGAGACAATGGAATGCATACATCTCCCCTGACCTCATTTCCCTGCTATCTGCCTCCCAATCGCCAATAGAAGGTGACCCAGGTTTTCTTGGGGGGGAGGTGGAAGGTCTGAAAGGGGCAGGGTGGTTCTTGGGCTGAGAGCCCCTACAAATCTTATCTGGAATGCAGTGAAGTGAGGGAAAGGGACAGGGAGGGCTCCCAAGTCTCTCCCTTGACCCTGGGGGGTGCCCAAGGCTGGCTACTTGGTACATACCAGGCCCATGTACTCAGTACACATGATCCCAGTCATGTCTGTGTACTCGGTACACAGAATCAGGCTTGGCCAAACAGGGCCCAACACACTCAGCCCCACGGGGGCGCTGGGAGATTTGCAAAAAGGGCTTGGGAGGAGCATTTCCATATATATATTTTGTAAAAAATAAAAATAATAAGTTTGTGTAAATGAATTTGTTTTCTATACAAAATGTAAAAAACAAATAATAGTTCACTCGTGTCCTAGAATGTGAGAAAAAAAATAATATAAGAAAAGAGGGAAATGGGAGCCAGCCCTGCGAGGTCAGGGGTCCATGAAGGATATCCCAAACCCCTCGGAGGAGCTGAGAGAGTGAGGAGGTTGGCCCCACCCATATAAATAAAGGAAGAGTGAAGAGTCTGAGCTGGTGACCAGCTCGGTCACACAGGACAAGGTACAGAGGGTGCTGGGGAGAGAAAAAGATTGGAAAGTAGGTGAAAAGAGAAGAGAGCAGTCTCGGAGGGATGTCACTTCAGTGACCCCCCCAAGTTCCAGGAACTGGGGAGCATTAGGCCAATACCTGCCTCTTAGGGGTGACTTCCGGCTGGGGCCCCAGCTGGGTTTGGGCCTGGGGGAGGGAGGGGACAGACAGGGGGGGTGGCTGGGCAGGGAGAGTCCCCGCTGTGACAGCGGCTGGACTAGGCGTTGAGTCGGACCAGTCGGAGAGGGCAGGGGGGGACGGGCTGGCCCAGTGTTCCGGGGACTCTGGGGATGGGGTCAGATAAGGGTGTTCGCTGGGAACCCGCAGGAAGCGGGATTTGGGGGGACTGCCGTGGCTCCCCACTGCGGGGTATTCCTCGCCATGTCCCGGGGCAGCTAGGTAAGGAGGGGGTCGCTCCTGGGGTGAAACGGCAGGGGTCCCTGGAGTGAGCAAATGGGGTGCGGGGGCCAGAGGCAGCAGAAAGGAGGGCCCTGGGGGGGCCGGCGGAGGCAGCCGGGCCCAATCGAGGGGGACAGCTACGGGATTGAGCAGCCCCAGGCTGAGCACGCAGCCCCCTGGGGTTTGGCGCCCCAGCGCCCCAGGGCGCCCCGCACTCAGCTGTGCCAGGGACACGGCGGTGGCCGCGTAGGGCCCCTCCAGTGGGAAGCCGCCGGGGGAAGCTGGGGGTCCACCAAAAGGCCGCGGGGAATCCAGCGAGTCCACGGGCGACAGCGTGACCGAGCTGTCGGCCAGGGACCCGGGACAGGCCAATGTCAACTTCTTGCCCCGACCCCGTGCCCCCGGGGGCCCCAGCCCTGCCTTGCCCGGGGGTCTCCTGCTCTTCTTGACCCCGGAATGTGGGGCCTTGAGACCAGGGAGGAAGGCTCCTGGGGGACAGAGCAGGGGTCCCAAGCCATGCGGGCCTGGGGGGCTGCGGGGCCCACTGGGTTGGTCCAGCAGGCGCACGATGTCTTGGTGCAGACGTTCCTGGGCCACGTCCCGCGGCAGCCGGTCCAGGTGGTCCGTGATCTCCCGGTTGGCGAAATGGTCCAGCAGCAGCTTGGCGGCCTCATAGCTGCCTTCACGGGCAGCCAGGAACAGCGGGGTCTCCTCCTGGGGCGGGGTGGGACCCACAGACGTCAATCGCCCTGGCCAGCATCCGCCTGGCCCCAATTCTTTGGGGGAGGGGGTCTGAGTTTAAACCCTGGAGCTAGAAGATGTCTGTTGGTATCTTAGCTCTGCCCCAAGCAAGCACTTTTCTCCCAACCCCGTTAACTCAGCAGGTTGAGTCCCTTAAGTACATCGCTTGGGCACAACATGTAAAATGTCCTCATGTACACACAACCCACATATGTACACCCCCCATATGCAATATACACACACAGGCAAAAATAAGTAAATAAAATTTAAAACGTACTGTCAAAATAAACTCCAACTAACATTGTTGAACAACTATGAACTAATAACAAGTAAAATAATAATAACAAATACATAAACAAGCAAACAAACAAGTAAGTAAGTAAATAAATAAATAAACAAACAAATAAATAAATAAAATGAGATTGGGCCGGAGAGATAGTTCAGGGGTTAAGACTGTCTCCCAAGCAGAAGGTCCTAAGTTCTGATCCCAGGTCCCACGTAAAAAACACCAGGCAGAAAGGGCAGAGTTCTTCACTTCTGGCCCTGGTGGGCAGAGCCTGGGAAATCCCAGAGTGAAGCAAGAAGGAAGTAGAGGCAATCCAGGATGATTCCTGAAGTCATCCTTTGTCCTCCACAGGGACACACAATGCTCTCTGATACATACACACACACAATAACAAATAAAAATAAAATGAGATTACACAATAGCACTTTGGGGGAGGAGTTAGACAATCACCTTGTGTGTGTGTGTGTGTGTGTGTGAGAAGAGCACTTCAGTGTGTGTGTGAGAAGAGCACTTCAGTGTGTGTGCCTATGAAGACCGACGGGTGACACTGGAAATCATCTTGGCTTGCTCTACCTCCTTACTGCTTTGCTCTGGGATTCCCTGGGCTCTGCCTTCCGGAGCCAGAAACACAAGCCACCAGCTTTTCCGCCTAACATTTGAGGTGCGCTCTGGGGATTTGAACTCAAGTTCAAACAATGCCAAGGCAAGGCATTATTAAGCCCTGACCCATCTTCCCAGTCCCCCTCACCATTTTTTTTTAACCCGTTGGCCTTACCAGTGTAAACTCATGATGCTGGGGGAGGTACCATGAAGCAGGTAGCGTGCATCCCTCCTTCACAGGTAAAGACACTGAGCTTCTGAGGGGGTTGTCAAACTTGCCCCATGTCACACAGCATCCCCACTACACTGTCCCTCCTTTTCTGGACTGTCAAGGCTCTTGGCCCTACTCCCCACTAGCGACCAGAAGGCAGGGTGCATGGCCTGACAGTCCCCTCTCCCCCAGCCTGCTTGGGCGCATGTGTCCGCCGCACCTCACCTTGCTGTCCTGCATGTCTTTGTTGGCACCGTTCTTCAGCAGGGCCAAGGTAGCCTCCACGTTGTTCACGGCCGCAGCCCAGTGTAAGGCCGACTTCCCTGTAGGGAAACAGAGGTCAGCATCAGGGTCAAGCTCCAGGCCCAAGGCACCCTTGACATATCCAGAAAATGGCCCATCCCAAGCGCGAGGTGGGGTCGGGGGGTGGATAGGAACACACCTGCTGAGTAACTGAACATTGGGGTTCAGGTTCACATGTGTATCTGTCTAGCTAAGCATTGCCTCTGACTATGGAGTGTCCCACATGCATGCATGCATGTGTGTGTGTGTGTTACAAACAGGTAGCAGTTACTCTTTCTCTGTGGCTGTGAGACATCACTCAAATTCAAGCAAGTTAAGGGAGAAAAGGGAGATGTATTCAGCTTATAGTTCCAGGGGAGACACAGTCCTCTATGGTAGAAAAGACATGACTGGCTGGCAGAAGCTGGGGGTGGCTTAAGTCACATTCGACATGGAGGCTGCGAGCTGTCAAAACCGCCAACCACAAGAGCAGACTTCTCCCAGAAGTAGGGGAAGGCTAGCCAACCTCGAGGCCCAGCCCCTCCAGCAAGGCTCCACCTCTTAAAGGTACCATGACCTGACCTTCCCAAACAACTAAAGATTCAAATACATAAAGCTGTGGGGGACAAGTCACATTTCAAACCATGAACGCCCAAGATTTTCCATACACAGGGACTCTGTGTAGACTTCATTCAGTTCAATCTAGACTATTGCATCGTTCAATGTAATAGCTATCAATCACAGTAGCCTGTCAGAATTTAAACTAATTAAAAGTAAGGGGGGGTGCAAGAACCATTTTAATTCTTATTTTCCTCGAGTTCCTCACTAGTCTATGGGGGCCTGTTGGTATGTCAGTCATGATGCAGGTCTGGGAAGGACAAGTCTCACTGCAATGAGTTTTGAAAGAAAAGCAACAGGTCAAGAAAGCTGTAAGTTCTGGCAGCCTGCCTGGAGGAGGAAAGTAGAGGGAGTTGTGTCTTTGAGTCAGGCATGGAAGCCAGCAGGCAGCCATGTGGATAAGGAGTGGAATTCTTCAGAGACACAACAAAAAAGTCTACAGTTATTGGGGAAAGCATGTTGAATGAAGGCTTGGGGGCGGGAGGGGAAGGAAAGACCTAGAAAGAAAGAAAAGGAGAAAAATGTAATTTTTGAGTTAGAACTCAAAAAGAAAGCAGACTTAGCAGTGTTACCTGCCAGAAGCCGTGTATGGGGTCTATGCATGGTCTTTGTATGCAGGCCAAAAAGTCCATTTCAGGAAAGGAAATGAAGAAAATAAGCACCAAGACCATTCAGTAAGAAGTCACTTCAGCTGATGGTGGGAGGGGAGGGTCAACTTGGTCGGCATATGCGCTGCCTCATAGCCTAGGAGACCAATCAGAGATCCATGCCCGCCCTAAGGCACTTCTCCGGGCATGAGCAGATCCCCGTTTGGATTTCTGCCCTCAGTTTGACCTCACTGGGGTGGTGAAGTGCTTTCTGGTTTTGTAGCGATTTAAAATATTTCGTTGGCAGTGGAAGAGCAGTGAAGTGGACGATGACAGCCAGCTACAATGCAGAGGACCGGTGACCCGGCAAGGTTCACCCAGAATCAGGCCAACCTAATCTCTCCCCATCCTAAGGTTCAGGGAACCTCGAGGAAGAAGGGGCAGTGAGATTGTAAGAACCTAAAGATGGGAAGGTCCATCGTTTGGACAAGACACTCCATTCAAGACAGGATTGCTGCATCTGGGAACTCTCTACAGTGAGACTTGTCCTTATCAGACCTACATAATGACTGACACATCAACACGCGCCCACAGAGCATCAGGAACTCAAGAGAGATGAGAACACACAGGGGAAATCTTGGGGACTAGAGCTGGATGAGTGAAGGGAAATGCCCCTAGTGGAGTAACCTGAGGAGAGGCAACTTGGTCTGCCACAAATACTTGAACCCCCACAAGAGTAGATAAACCAGAGGGAATCCTGGGGTTCATAAAAATAGACAAGCAGGAAGGTGGGAAGGAGTGTGATGGATTGATGAAGGAAAGGGAGGAGGATGGAGGGAAGCAGGGATAAGTCCTCAATATGCTTGCAAAACTAGAAAAAAATATTTAAAAATTAAATACATTTCATCTCAGAAGGAGACTCATTGAGTAAGGGTCAGGAGGTCCCGGAAACTAATAAGGATTCAGTGGGTAGGGGGAACTCCCTAAGGGTAAAGAGAAAGTAGTAAACAATTGCAGGGGAGAGGCAGGGAGAAGGAGGGAGAGGGGGGAATCTTCGTACAGACAAGCAATCCGGAAGAGAGACCCCAAGCACTCCAGTCATCTGGAGGAGACTCTGCTAGCAAGTCACATAGCACACATCTCCAGGGGTGCAGCTTTTGTGAAGTCTCCCCCATGCTGGGGGAGGCTTTCTGGGGACGTCATCCCTGGTCATGTCAGCAAGCCTCACCCCCTCACACACACTCCTGTAAGTAAACCCCAACTCATTCACTGGTTATGCAAAAAAAAACTACAAAGGTCAAAAATATTTATCTTACACTGAAGAGATGGCTCAGGGCTTGAGACTGTCTCTTAAGCAGAAGATCCTGAGTTCAGATCCCAGGTCCCATGTAAAAAAAGCCAGGTGGAAAGTACTTCCAACCCTGGTGGGCAGAGCCTGGGAAATCCCAGAGCAAAGCAAAGAGGAAGCAGAAGCAATCCAGAGTGATTTTCGAAGGCACTCTTGGTCCTCCACAGGGACACACAATGCCCTCTGATACACACACACACACACACACACACACACACACACACGCAAAAAATAAAAATAAATGAATAAAATAAATTTTATTTTAAAAATAACTAAACAAATAAAAGAAGGTAGAACAATCCAGGACGATTCCCAAAGTCACCCTTGGCCTCCATAGGGACACACTCTCAAGTGCTCTCTTGTATATCCCACACACACATACAAATAAAATTAAATGAAAAAAAAAAAAAAACATAGTGGGGCTGTGGCAGTAGCTCAGGGGATGAGGCGCTGTGTCCCCACAATCATGAGACCTAGACTTTGAACCCCAGAACCCACATAAAAACCTGACAAGTGGCCAAAGAGAGTGATTAACGGCCTCACCCAGCTATAAACGCTGCAAGGTACAATTCTGGTAAGAGGGATCTTGTGGAGTAACTGTGATATGTAGGCCACAGCTAACTAAATATTCCCTGATTGAGTTCTAAACCCCTCCCCCTCTATTGTGAAGAAACACGTGTCTGGTATTGCAAGACAGAGTCTTAACCCTGATCCATCTCTGCGGCCCTCACACCTGGTACTGCACATCTGTCTACACAACAGTGGAAGGGGAGAAAATAGACCCTCCGGAGGAACAGATGTGGTAGTGTTAACTACAAATACTTGATAGCAAACCGCCAGCTAAACTTGTCTTCTTGTTCCCATTGATAAGAAAAGCGCTCCGAGTTCAACCAAGATACAGCCTATTGCAATGGAAGATGAGCGAGGCAGAAAACCACAACGGGCCAGAGAAAGGAGTATTGGGGACTCTGGAATGCTCAGCCCCCATCGGACCATTGAGATCTTTCCCCATTCCCAAGCCTCAGGAAACTTTGCGGAAGAGGGGGACAGTAAGACTGTAAGAGCCTAAAGGTGGGGAGTGGAATTCTGTAAGACACGCGGTCACAAAGGAGGCAGCTGCATCTAGGGGCTCACTGCAGTGAGACCTGCTACTGTCGGATCCACATAATGGCGGGTCTATCAGCATTCCTGCAAGCCCAGCGAGGGGCTCAGGAGACACAACTGCACTCATACAGAATCGCAGGGGCAGGCGCTAGACGAACAAAGAGAAGCCCCCACCTGTGGGCTGACCCACTAAGGCCACATATACTTCCACAGACACCCACAAATGCAGAGAGATAAGAGGACCGGAGGGATGTGGCAGGATTGGTAAAAGAAAACAAGAGTGGGAGAGGAGGTGGAGGGAGGAGGGAGGAGGGGGCAAGGACATAAACTCATGTTGTTTGTCTAGAAAAAATTCTCAATGAAAAGTAATAATAAGTTAATTAAAATAGATCTGGAGATTCATTTTAAAAAAAACTGGATGTTGAACTGCAACCTCAGTTATACCTGGAGACCCTGTCTCAAAGTGGGTGGGCTGGGAGCCCACACACCAAAGATCTTGGGAGATGCTTGAGTACATAGGAAGTGGGGAGCACCATCGTGAAGTCAACCAACTGTGGTGGGGTGGGACTTGGTGGTGATGCGGTTGTTTTGGGGTCACCCCTCCCCGAGCTTTGTCAGGAAGCCCAGTAAACTCATTGGTTCACCAAGCTGCATAGAAAGTACATTGGGGGGATTAGGTGGTTTTCAAGAGAATGGATGGAACCCGGGATCTTCAGAGTCTAAATTTAATTTTTTTATTATTATTTATTCAATTGTGCGCGTATGCATGTGTGCGTGTATATATATGTGTGTGTAGTGTGTGTAGAACCACGGATGAATTCGCGAACCACCATGGACGCCTCCACCACCTCCTTGTTTACTCTGCCACGGGATTCACAGGCTCTGCCCTACCAGGACCAGAAGCGCAGGCGCCCGCTCTTCCGCCCGGCGTCTATACGTAGGGTCTAGGATCCGAACTCAGGACCTTCTGCCTGCAAGGCAGAGGCTTAACCCCTGAGCCACCTCTCCAGCCCCCAGAGTCTAAATTTAAAAAAAAAGAAAGGAGGAAGAGGAGAGGAGAGGAGAGGAGAGTGGAAGGGAGACTATGACCGAGCAGGGAAAATCAGCAAGAATAGAGAAGGGAAGAGTGTGGAGGAGGGAGCTCTATCAAAGCCATCGTACAGATGAATGAACTGTGATGAAATAATTATGTGGTGCAGAAGGGGAGGGGAGGGGAGGTGAAGGGAAAGGGAAGGGAGGGAAGAGAGGGGAGGGGAGGGGATAGGAGGGGAAGGGAAGGGAAGGAGGGAAGGGAAAAGGGGAAGCAAGGCATCTTGAAGGGCCCCCTTTTTCTAAACCCAGGCACCCTGTGGATCCTGCCTCAGGGTGTTGGTCCCCACGGGCGCCCTGGTACGCAGTGCATGTGGCCCCCGTCCCCTACAGGACACTCAGTACCACTGGAGCTGGACCCTCCCTCGTCCCCCCCCAGGCCTTCCTCTTGGCACCGCCCGGCTCCTACCCAGCTCATCCACAGCGTTGACGTCAGCGTGGCTGGCGATGAGCTCCTCCACCATGCCCTCCACCGCCAGGCGGGCCGCCAGGATCAGGGCGGTGGAGCCGTCGGCCATGCGGGCATCCAGGTCTGTGGAGCGGTTCCGGATGAGAATCTAACCAGAGAGAACAGAGGACAGGATCGTGGCGGGAGCCAAGGGATCCCAACTTCCTCTCCAGTACGCCCCAACCCCCCAACCTCATCCCACAGCCTCAGGACCCACCAGCCAATGAATCTCCTCCAACTGGTGGCACCCTCACTACACCCAGTGCACACCAAAAAGACTCTAAATTGAAGACAGATCTAAATAATGAAATATATTCAGCTATCCTATATATTTATATTTTTCACAACTATATTAATAAATAATACATATGAAATATATATCGTATTTCAATATATTATAATAGAATATTATAAATATATGCTATATTGAAAAAATATATTATGTATTTTTTTTTTTCGAAGAGGATTAAGGTAGTTTATTAGAGAAGAGAAAGGTTGGAACTCATGGACTCCAAACGTGGAGTGCCAAGAGGGGCTAGGATGCTTCCATGAGAAGCAGAAATGAAACAGAGCTCATGGCAGAGTGCCATGAGGGGCCAGGGAGCCCATGAGAACTCACAGTGCCTAGGCATGGAATTCATGAGGAGCAAGGAACAAGAAACATGGCACTAGAGGGCCATGAGGGGCTAGATCTCCCATATATTATGTATTATAGAGATATCCTTTTTTAAATTTTTTTATTATTTATTATTTATTCAATTGTGGGTATATGCGTGTGTGTGTGTGTGTGTGTGCCTGTGTATAGAACCACGGGCAAATTCGGGAACCACCATGGACCACCTCCACCTCCTCCTTGTTTACTCTGCCCAGGAATTCACAGGCTCTGCCCTACCAGGACCAGAAGTGTAGGCCACCCCCGCTTCCACCTGGCATTTATACATGGGGTCTAGGATCCGAACTCAGGGCCTTCTGCCTGCAAGGCAGAGGCTTAACCCCTGAGCCACTTCTCCAGCCCCGAGATATTCTTTTTTAAAAACTTTATTTGCGTGTGTGTGTGTGTGTGTGTGTGTGTGTGTGTGTCAGAGGGCACAGTGTGTCCCTGTGGAGGCCCAAGGGTGACTTTGAGAATCTTCCTAGATTGCTTCTACCTCCTTTTTACAGGGCCAGAAGTGCAGGCCACTTCCATTTCTGCCTGGCGTTTTTATGTGGGACCTGGAATCCGAACTCAGGACCTTCTGCTTGCAAGGCTGAGTCTTAACCCCTGAGTCATTTCTCCAGGGTGAGATATTATCTTATAGGTGTTACAAATACATATCATATTATATATTATAAATATATTATATATAGTATAAGTATATTATAGGTATATATTATAAACTTTATTTCTTTATCATGTATGTGTGTGTGTGTGTATGTGTGTGTGTGTGCACGTGCGTGCATGTGTCTATATCAGAGAGCATTGTGTGTCCCTGTGGAGGACCAAAGGTGACTTCTGGAATCATCCTTTTTTTAATCATTCAATATGTATCTCTAATATATTTACAATATAATAATTTATTTATAACCCCTATAAGATATCTCTATAATCTAGAATACATTTACAATATAGCATATATCTATAATATTCTATTATAATATATTTCCAATATAATATATATATTTCATATAGAGTATCTGAATATATATGCCATTCTTTAGATCTGTCTTCAACTTAGGGTCTTTGTACAGTGGGCATAGTGGGCACGTCACCAGTTGGAGGAGATTCAGTGGCTCATGGATCCTGATACACAGATGCAAATGAAATAAATTTTTAAAAAATACACCTAACCTGCCAAACATCAGCTGAGCCTACCATGTGTGTGTGTGTGCATGATATATGCAGTATACTGTGTGCGTGTACGCGTGGACATTTGTGTATGGAAGTCATTTTGCCTTTCACCTTGCTTGAGACATGATCCCTGTCCTTCTCCACCTACACCCGGCTAGCTAGCCCTTCCTTGCCTCCCATGTCCCTGGGGAAATGAATGCTATTGTGACAGGTGTTTGTACTCTGCATTCATGAAGAACCTGGGAATTTGAACTCAGATCCTCACGCAGGCCAGGATTGGGCCATCTCCCCAGCCCTAGGCCAACCTGTCTTAAATTAAATGCATGCTTATATCAGGCTACTGTTGAACAAAGACAGCTAATGCAAAAGCCAGTGGCTAGGGGCTGGAGAGATGGCTTAGGCAGAGGTTAGGACTCTGCCTCGAAAGCAGTAGGTCCTGAGTTCGGATCCCAGGTCCCACGTAAAAATGCCAGGCAGTAAAGGCAGTGGCATGTACTTCTGGCCCTGGTGGGTGGAGCCTGGGAAATCCCAGAGCTAAGCAAAAAGGAGGTAGAAGCAATCCAGGATGATTCCCAAAGTCACACTTGGTCCTCCACAGGGACACACAGTGCCCTCTGACACACACACTCACACACACACACACAATAATTAAATGAATAAAATTAAAATAAAAAGCCAATGGTTGATCAACAGGGGTAGTGAAACAGGTATGTGAAGTCAAAGATTCTTTTGCAGCAGTGGGTAGGGGTGGGCAACTATCAACAGAATTAATAGGAGCATCTGTAATCCCAGCATTGGGGGGCTCAGGTAGGAGGATAACATGTTCACATGTTCACAACCAACCTGAGCTACATGGTAAGTCCATTTCAAATAAAAAAAAAATAATAATAACAACAACAATAATAATAATGGGCTGGGGTGAGGAGGGCTCAGGGTTTGTTAAAGCCCTTGCCTCGCAAGCACAGAGCCTGAGAAACTCCAGAGCAGCACAAATAGGAGGTAGAAGCCATCCAGGATGATTCCTGAAGTCACCCTTGGGCCTCCACAGGGACACACACACACACACACACACACACACACACACACACACACGCGCGCACAAAATCTGTAAAATACAGAATTAGAGCCCAACTCCGGATGCTCTCAAGTTCAAGAGACTCAGGCCTGCCTCACCTGGAAGACACCCTGGGCGTCTGCTGTGACGGCCGTGTGCAGCGGGGTGCGGCCCGAGTGGTCCTGGACATTGGTGTCGGCCCCTGCGTCCAGGAGCCGTTTGGCCGCATCTGCCCGGGCATAGCGAGCGGCCAGGTGCAGCGCGGTCTCCCCGGTGCGGTCCGTGCGCGCCCCCAGCTGGGCCCCCTGGCAGATCAAGTCTGATATGATGTTGGCCGACGCGTCCTCGGCCTCCTCCTCTTCCGTTGGCATGGGCTCCAGGGCTCCTCCACAGAAGGAGGCCAGCATAAGTGGGGTGAAGCCGTCTGTAGGGAACAGAAGTATATCACCAGCCACGGGCGCTCTTAGGGGGGAGGGGAAGATAAAGACCCAGCGAAAACAAATGCAAAGCTACCCTGGAAGGGCTCGTGTGGGTGCGGGATGGGGAGGAGGGGTTCCTAGAAAGCAGCGCATACAGGAAACAGGGACAGTGACCCCTGGCTTTGCTTTTCCTCCAAGAACCACCTGCACCCGATTTCTCATCATAAACTTATAGGGGGGCTGGAGAGATGGCTCAGGGATTAAGACTTTGCCTTAAAAGCAGAAGATTCTGAGTCCAGATCCCAGGTCCCATGAGAAAAAAATAAATGCCAAGCAGAACCAATGCACTTCTGGCCTTGGTGAGCAGAGCCTGGGAAACCCCAGAGCGAAGCAAAAAGGAGTTATACTCAATCCAGGGTGATTCCCATAGCATGCATGTGCATTCTCTCTCTCTCTCTCTCTCTCCTCTCTCTCTCTCTCTCTCTCTCTCTCTCTCTCTCTCTCTCTCTCTTTTCCTCCTCCTCCTCCTCTCTAATAAATAAAATGTGTAATTTAAAAAAATAAGAATCTAGCTATGCCCATAAGCTACCAGTTTCGTGCCAATATGTGTTGTGGTGCTTGATCTGGTTTGGGTTGGGTCGTTATGACTTTAGCACCTGGAGTCTAGATTCACACCCAACCCCCGGAAGATACTCCTTATCTGTCATAAGTGGGTCCCTGAGGGGGCTGCTGGGAACCGGCTCGCACCAGGGCCCCGCACGTTGACGTCCATGCCGTCGGCGTCCGCATCGCCCTGCGGTGGGGTCAGCGCCATGGCTGGTGCCACGCGGATGTCGGCGGCGACCAGGTGGTGTTGCGTCCACTGGCGACAATCCACGGGCTCCTCGGCCCCCACTCCAGACTCCTCCACCTGGAGAGACAAGAACACGGGTTCAAAAATCGCACCCCTTTGCAGGCGGGAGAGAGAGTGCAAGGGTCCGACTGAGCGCGCCCATGGGTAGTGTGGATGGAACCGCTCCCAAGCCTGGGATGAAAACTAACAGGCTTTTTTTTTTCCTTGCGTGTGTGTGTGTGTGTGTGTGTGTGTGTACAAGAGAGCACTTGAGTGTGTGTGCCTGTGCAGGCCCAAGGGTGACATCAGGAATCATCCTGGATTGCGCTACCTCCTTATTGCTTTGCTCTGGGGTTTCCCAGGTTCCACCATCCAGGGCCAGAATTGCAACCACCATCATGTCTGGTGTCATGTTTATGTGGGATCTGAGGACCCCCCACCTCGGGTCCTTTTGCCTTAAGGCAAAAGACTTTAACCCCTGAGCCATCTCCCCAGCCCCAACAAGCTGCTTCTTACAAATAAGGAACCGGGGCTGGAGAGATGGCTCAGGGATTAAGACTCTGTCTCCCAAGCAGAAGGTCCTGAGTTCAGATCCTAGGTCCCACATAAAAATGCCTGACTGACAAGGCGGCAGCCCACACTTCCGGTCCTAGTGGGCGGAGCTTGGGACATCCCAAAGGGAAGCAAGAAGTGGGTAGAAACAATCCAGGATGGTTCCTGAAGTCGCCCTTGGCCCCCAAGGGGAAACGCAGTACATACACAAAATTAATAAATAAGAGTGGCGCTTTGTCAAGCGCTGTACAGAAACTGTCTTATCAACATCTCACCATAACATCAGAAAGATCTCAAGAAGGTCCACACCTCTCTGAGAAGCTGAGGAGTACTCATGCTGAGGGGGAAGGAAGGGAGGTTGCTTTCCTCCGTGGTACATCCACTGATCTAGGATGCTTGCTGGAGCATGAATCAGGTCAGGCAAAAGTCATCACAGACCAGATGAAACACAGTGGGCCACACAAGGGAAAAGATCTGAAAATAGGAGGGAGGCTGGCTGGGGAGATGAAGGGTTATAAGGGAAAAGGAGGGGGGAATGGGGTAGATTTGGGACTAAGGGTATTATAAATTCCCTATATTCATGTGTGCAACATTAAATAATAAAAAATTCAAACAAAAAAGGGTGGATGTTATAAAGAGAGGTCGGGCATGCTAGCTCATGTCTGCAATCCTAATATTATGGAGGCAGAAGCAGAAGGACTGTCCTGAGTCCAAGGCCAGCCTGGTCTACACTGCCTGATTCTGGACTAGCCAAGGCTATACAGAGAAAGTCTTATCTCAAAAGAGAAGAGGAAAGAGGAGGGGAAGAAAAGGAGAAGAGGAGAGGGGAGGGAAGAAAAGAGGAGGGGAAAGGGAGGGCAGGGCACGGCATGGGAAGAGAAAGAGGCAAAAACCAAAAAAGGATGAAATGAAACCAAAAGCAAGCCATGCCCGAGAAGTCCTCGGGCCTCACGTGGAATCTCTCTGGCACACACTCCTATGACGCCATCCCATCTGCATGAGGCCCCTGGCAGAGGCTGAACCCACGGAGCTGCCCAAAGCTCAGCCTTTCAGTTTAGGAGCCAAATCCATCTCTTTACACAGTACCCAGACTCAGGTGTGTGTGTGTGTGTGTGTGTGTGTGGTGTGTGTGTGTGTCATATGTACCATCAGACAACCTTATATGTCATACCTCAATGCTCTCTCTCTCTCCTCCCTCCTTCCCTCCCTCCCTGATCTCTCAAGCATATAAA
This sequence comes from Typhlomys cinereus, assembly GCA_023101885.1. Taxonomy (NCBI): domain Eukaryota; kingdom Metazoa; phylum Chordata; class Mammalia; order Rodentia; family Platacanthomyidae; genus Typhlomys; species Typhlomys cinereus. The sequence goes on along the minus strand of JALPQD010000364.1, from coordinate 140,279 downwards.
TAAAATATTTTTTAAAAACTCAGTATGTGACCCAGGGGCCCCTCTGGAGTGACTCCCAGGCTGGGTTGCAAGCAGAAATCTGTACAAGTAACGGCAGGGTAGAAAGAACTTCCATCTGGGGTTGGAGAGATGGCTCAGGGGTTAAGCCTTCATCTCACCACCAAAGGACCTGAGTCCGGATCTCAGATCCCACGTAAAAATGCCAGGGAACAACACAGCAGCCCTGGAAGGCAGAGCCTGGGAAACCCCAGGGCAAAGCAATAGGAGGTAGAACAATCCAGGATGATTGCTGATGACACACTATGTCCTCTCCTACCACCTACATAAAGAAGAAAAGAGAGAAGGAGAGAGAGAGAGAGAGAGAGAGATAGAGAGAGAGGACGAGTAGTTAAGTATTCGTTGCGCGAATAGAGATATAGATATCCCTCCCCCACCTCATCCGAGACAGCCACAAGAACGCAATAATAAATCACCGAAATACATAAAGGTAAGCCGCCATTTCATCAAGCAAGCAAAAAAGAAACTCAAGAATAAATCAATGATTCCTTCAGAAATTGAATTAACTCCAGACCTTGTAAGTACCTCCCGCCCTCCCTTCACTTCCCTCCCTTTTCCGTCCCTCCCGCCCTCCCTTACCTCCCTTAATCCCTCCCTCCAGCCCTCAAGCTCCCTCACTGTCCCTCCCTCCCTCAATCCACTCCCGACCCTACCTCCCTCCCTCCCCGGCCCTCCCTTCCCCTTTCCTCCCCTTACTTCCCTCCCTCCACCAGACGCCCTCCCTCCCTTTCCCTTCCTTCCTGTCCTCGCCTTCCCTCCTCCCCTTCCTCCCTTCCTCCCCTTCCTCAAACTCAAGAATACTGAATGCCCTGTCCCTTCTAAGTATGAAGTAAGGAAGGAAGAAGGAGTAAGGAAGACTGAAGGAACAACTTTCACATTCTAACCCACCAGTGTTGCGCCTGACCCCGTGTCCCCACCGGTCCCCAGAGGGCGGTTACGGGGGGCACCTTCAGTCGCTTGGCCTCTGGGCACTCGGTGTCCATCCAGTCTGCGGCCACCTCCTCCAGGAGACTCTCGCCCTTGGCCATGGTCCTTCAGGGGAAGAGGAAGAAAAGGAAGGACGTGAAACACACCAGAGGAGCCGGGCTTGGGAGGAAGATGGAGGGCGGGAATTCAAGCTGGAAGGGTTCACAGAGGCAGCTCAGGGGGCTAGAGTCAGGATGGGGGGACCTGGGGAAGAAGCCAAGTACAAACTGCAAGGAAAGATGGCAGGGTAGAGAGGAGGTGTCAGGGGGCAGCCAGTGTTAAAGTGGACCCGGGGAGGCGATGGGAGTGGGGTGGGGAGGTCACACAGTAGGTCATGAGTAGGGGAGGCACATAGAAGGGGTCACAGGAGGATGCTGAGGGTCTAGGGGGTCGGAATTAACATCACTGGTCTCCAAATTGGGGGGGGGGCGGTACAGGTAGGAGTAAATTCAGAATAGGGTTTGGAATTTTGAAAGACAGTCTAGCTGGAGGTGAGAAATGAAGGATGGGGTCAGCGAGATGGCTCAGCAGGTAAGGCGCCCACCCGCCCACAAACCTGACCACCTCAGTTGGTCCCTGGAAGGCCATATGGTGGAAGGACCACATGCCATGCATGCATGAGCCCCTCCCTTTCAAATAATTAAAATATTGTTTCAAAAAAGAGAGAGACTAAGGATCAGGAGGCAGGACCCCTGAGGGGGATGACGCAGGAGTCAGAGGTGAGTTCAAAGGTACAAGTGGGAGAAGCCTTTGGTGGTCACCAAGGATACAAGGTCAGGGGAGATGCTGACAGAGGTCAAGGGTCAGCCGTGATAGGAGTCTGACAGGTCAGATCAGGGTGGGGGGTCAGAACAGGAAATGGGTACAGGAAAGAAGGTCACGGGGTGAGGAATCATGGGTGATTGATCCCCAGGGGGTCATGGGGGTCCGTGGTCAAGAGGCCTGAAAAGTGGATCCCAGATGGAGTCAGGTAAAGGGGTCAGACTGGGGTCAGAGATCAGAGTGAAGACCAAGTGGGGCCCAGGGTTTGCAAGGAAAAAACAAGAGAGGATCCTCACTTCATGCCCAGTGCGTCTTGGCCCACTGGCTCCCGCCGACCCTTGTGCCCGGCCGCCGCGTCCTTGTGCAGGGAGAACCCTTCGGGGAACCAGAGCGTGCTGTGCTCCCGCTTGCGCCGGGCCACCATGACGCCCAGGACCAGCAGGACCAGCAGGAACACGGCGCCCGCCACCACCAGCGGCAACAGCGGCAAGCTCTGCTTGGGGGGCTCCAGGGGCTCCCCTGGGGAAAGCAAGACCAGACCAGCCCTCAGTCAAGAGGCTGAGGGTCTGAAACTTCCAGGAGGGGCTTAGCCATGGGGCGGGGCTTCAACCAAGAAGTGGGGGGTTTCAATTATGAATGTTGTTTAGCCATGGCGGGGCTTAGCCATGGGGCAGGGCTTAACAATTGGGTGGGGCTTGGTTGTGGGTGGGGCTTTAGTGGTATGGGTTTGTTCTGTTGTAGGCAGGGCTTAGTTGTGGGTGGGGCTTCGTCATAGGTGGGGCCTGTTATTAGGCAAGGCCTAGCCACAGGTGGAGTCTAACTGGGGAGAGGGGCTTATCCACAGATGGGTTCTAATTTTGGGGGGGCCTAATCTATGGGTGGGACTTAGCCATGGGCAAGGCTGGGCTATGGGAGGAGTGTGGCCCAGGGCGGAGCCATTTATGGGTGGGGCCTAGCTATGGGAGGGGCCTAGCTATGGATGAGGATTCAGCCACCAGACAACTTCGGGGTTTTTCCCAACCACCCACAGGACACCTCACCGGCCCTGGCCGGCCCCCCTTCCATCTCACCTCGCACATCCCGCAATGGGTACGGGAAATCGAGGCGCTCCACAGCTGATAAGGCGCCCAAGTAGTCAGCCGCGCTCTGGGCGTCCGGGAAGCAGTGGTCGTTCTCAGGCGACTGCAGACAGAGCCGGTTGTCAATCTCTAGCATCACTACAGAGCTGTGGGGACAGAGTGCAGGACGAGGGCTCAACCGAGGGTTGTCTGTAGTGTCCCAGGGGCCACCCCCTCTCCCCTCACTCCTCATGTCTCGCACCACATACCGACTCTCAAGATGGGGGATGGGGGATGGGGGTGTCTTCCTGTGTATGGTCCAGGATTCTCAGAAGTGAGAGAATCCTATAATAATAACTCTCCTCGTCCACGGGGGAAGAGAGGATCCATCTCTCAGCTTTTTAAAAGGTAGCCTTTTCTCTTTTTTAAAAAAAATATTTTAATTATTTATTTAGTCTATGTGCATATGTGTGTGTGTCTCACAGAGCACTGTGTGTCCCTGTGGAGGACCAAGGGTGCCTTCCAGAATCATCCTACATTGTGTCTACCTTCTTTTGCTTCCTTCTAGAATAGAATTTCCCAGGCTCCACAAATCAGGGCCAGAAGTGCAACCATTTCTATCCGGCATTTTTACGTCAGATCAGGGATCCAAACTCAGGATTTTCTGCTTGTGAGACAGAGTCTTCACCCCTGAGCCATCTCTCCAGCCCCAGCTTTTTCTCTTTTTACAGTGCTGGGAATGGAACTCTGTTCAAAGCCAGCTTGGACTGCAAAGGAAGACTCATCTTAAAAAAGAAAAGAAAAGAAAAGAAAAGCTGGGGAGGTGGCTCAGTGGTTAAAGCCTTTGCCTTGAAAGCAAAAAGCTCTGAGTTCAGATCCCCAGATACCACCTTTTTAAAAAAATGCCAGGCATGTGGCCACCCGTCAGTAATTCTACCTCTACAAAGCAGAGTCTAGGAGTCCCTGGAGCAAATTGACTAGCCGGACTAGTCGTCATAGCCTGCTCTGGGTTTTATGAGACCCAGGCTCAGGGCAAAACGGTGGAAGAGGGATGGAGGATGATTCCTGATATCACCTTTCGGCCTCCACAGGCACACACACTCGAGTGCACTCACATGCATACATACACCAGCACACGGTACCCACCCACATGTTTGCAAGCATACATGCCAACTCCAACACCCCATACACACCTGCATAAAAGGAAGAAAAAACAGCAAGCAAGGCAAACACCTTTCACCATGCATTAACCACCTTACTCTCCACAATGGAGGTAGTGTTAAACCCTAGGTGGAATTCTGCAATGTCTCCTCCTCCCCACCCCACCCCATTCCACCCCACCTCACCCCTCCACTCATCTAGCTATATCTGACAACATTTTTCTTTTTTTTATTATTTTATTTATTCATTGCGTGTATCAGAGTCCTATGGAGGACCAAGGGTGACTTTGGGGAATCAACCTGGATTGTTTCTATGTCTTTCTTGCTCCACTCAACAGGACCCGCAGTATAGGCGCTGCCATTTCTGCCTGGTGTTTTTACATGGGACATGGGATCCGAATTCAGGACCTTTTACTTTCCAGGTAGAGTCTTAACTTCTGAGCCATCTTTCCAGCACCTGGCAGCACTTTTCATTTAAGCCACAAGAGGGCAGTGTCACCTGCACTTAATGGGTAAAATTTCTCTCTCTCTCTCTAGCTCTCATATATCAAAGCATACTTTGTGTCCCTGTGGAGTCCCAAGGGTGACTTCAGGAATCATCCTGGATTGCTTCTACCTCCTTAATGGTTAAAATCTTAAGTCCCCTACAGTGCACAGGACTGAACCCCAGAGCATTCCCAAATCCCCAAGAATATAGACCCTGAAAAGCCTGTTGTAAGTCGCATTTTAAGGTCGACTTTCCCTTCTCTTATGGCTCAGGGGTTAAGGCTTTGCCTTGCAAGCAGAAAGTCCTGAGTTCAGATCCCAGGTCCCATGTAAAAACTCCAGGTGGAAACAGCGAGGGTGGTGGGTGGAGCCTGGGAAATCTCAGATCAAAGTAAAAAGAAGGTAGAAATAATCCAGGATGACTCCCTAAAGTCACCCTTGGACCTCCACAGGGACACACGGTGCCCTCTGATTCACGCAGATGAAGAGAGAGAGAGAAGTGAAATGCACAAGATCAGTATAATCTACGGCCTGTCCACCTGGCCCTGGGTCTCTCTAGCTCGACGCAGTTCCCCCAGGTGGAGTCACTCACCCGATCACCTCGGGGCCCAGCTCTCGCCGGGCGCGGGGTTCGAGGCCGGCGCTCGGCCGATGGTAAGGGAAGACCATGGCCTGGCCGCGGGCATCCAGGCGGAAGCGCAGCGAGGTACGCAGGATGGCGCTGAGCCGCTGCAAGAAGTCGGCGCTGGACCGAAGCAGCTCTTCCGGAGGCAGCAGAACCGTGAGAACCAGCACGCCCCGGGCCAGGAGCGCCGGGACCTCGTTGGCACAATCCAGCCCATCCCAGCCACACTCCTCCGTGTTGCAGCCCTGGTCGCAGCGGCCGTCTGCGAAGTGGTCGGCACAGTACTTCTCATACACTGGGCTGGGGGGGGCACATAGCACAAGGTCAGGGAACCCCAGTCCTCCCGTTGATGCACATCCAACACAGCAGGGCCCCCCACGCTTGCAAGATGAGGCTAGCAGATCCTGGTACTGCGGGAAAAGGCTGAGCAAACCAGAACCTCAAGAAGTGAAACTTACTGCAGTGAGACTTGTCCTTCCCAGACCTGGATCATGACTAACACACCAGCATGCCCCCAAAGACTAGCGAGGAACTCAAGAGAGCTAGGAGGATGAGTGAAGGGAAATGCCCCTATCAGTGGGGTGGCCTGAGGAGGGACCACTTATTAAGACACAGAGACCTGAACCTCCACAAGAGTAGACAAGCCAAAGGGAACCCTGGGGTCCATAGAAGCAGTCAGGCAGGAGGGTGGGAAGGAGTAGGATGCATTGATGAAGGGAACAGAGGATAATGGGAGGGAGGGACCAAGGAGGGATAAGTACTTAATATGCTCGCAAACCTAGAAAAAAAGATGATAATAAAAAAGTATTAATAGTTAAACATTTTTTTGGCTGGAGAGGTGGCTCAGGGGTTAAGCCTCTGCCTTGCAGGCAGAAGGTCCTGAGTTCGGATCCCAGATCCCACGTATAGACGCCAGGCGGAAGCGGGGGCGGCCTGCGCTTCTGGTTCTGGTAGGGCGGAGCCTGTGAACCCCGGGGCAGAAGGAGGTGGAAGCGTCCATGGTGGTTCGCGAATTCGTCCGTGGTTCTACACACACACACACACACACACACACACACACACACACACGCACGCGCACATACACACGCATATGCACACAGTTGAATAAATAATAATAATAATAAAAAAAATTATAAAAAAAAATAGTTAAACATTTTTTAAAGGATAACAGCAAAACCACAGGCTGAGTATCCTTTATCTGGAATACTTAGGACTTAGTGTTTCAAAATTCAAATTTCTTCAGACTTTTGAATATTTGCATAAATAGGCAGGCATTATAAATGCAAATATGTTATGAGCCATCTATGCACATTTTCCATTTTCACATGTTATGGGTGTGAGAAGATGTGTGCACATGTGCATGTACGTTCCCCATGTGTGGGGGCGCCTGTGTATGGGCACATGAGCACGTGTGCAGACCTGGGGTCGATACTGGGAATCAGCCTTGGTCTGGCTTCCACCTTACTCTTCTTTTTTTTTTTAATTTTTTTTTATTTATTCAATTGTGCATGTATGCATGTGTGCGCTCGTGTGCATGTTAAGTGTGTGTATGTAGAACCACGTATGAATTCGGGAACCACCATGGACTGCCTCCACCTCCTCGTTTACTCTGCCCCCGGATTCACAGGCTCCACCCTACCAGGACCGGAAACACAGGCTGCCCCCATTTCCACCAGGTGTCTATACGTGGGGCCTAGAATCTGAACTCAGGACCTTCCACCTGCAAGGCAGAGGCTTAACTCCTGAGCCACCTCTCCAGCCCCCTACCTTACTCTTCTTTAACGTGCATGCATGCATGGAGTGTGCATGTCTGCATGTGGGCGGGTGAATGGGTGTAGGCAGGTGCACATTTACATGGATACGCATGCTTGAGGATGATGGCGATATTGGAATCATCCTTGATCTCTCCTCCACCCTATGGTGGTGAGCTTGGGTTTCTAATTAAACTCAGAGTCTCCACTAGAGCACTCAGAGTCTCCACTAGAGCTTGTTCAGCTAGAGCAGCTTGCTCTGGGGATTCCCAGGCTACACCACCTGTAGCTGAAATTACAAACAACCGCCACGCCCACCCAGCATTATAAGGTAGTATCTGGGTACCCAAATTCCAGTCCTTTGCTTGCACAACTCATACTTTAGTAACTTGGCCATCTTTCCAGCCACCTATACTGTTTTTTTTTTTTTCTCTTTTAAGTGTCATGGATCTCAGGCTAGCCTCAAATGCCTTACATAGCCAAAGACAACCTTGAACTGCCAATCCTGCCTCTCCATCTGTTGCATGCCTAAACTACGGGTATGCCCACATTTCCCCTTTGTGTGGCGCTTCGATTACAACAAGGTGCATTCTGTCTCCTGGACAAGTGCTTTACCAAATGAGCTCCTCTCCTGCTCTCTAAAGATAACTAACGTATGATAGCTTAGGGGCAGGCCCAAAGCTGAATATAACAGTTTACCTTTTGCAATGTACCTACTATACATAGTTCCAAAGTAATTATATGTTTTTAGTGTGCCTGAGTTCTGGTGTTCTTTTCATGATGGGGATGGAACACAGGACCTTGTGCATGCTAGACCAGTGCTCTGCCACTAAGTTACATCAAATCCTGGGCTTGACATGTTTTGTTTTCTACATGCATGTGTGTTTTGGGGGTACATATGCTTACAAGTGAGTAGGCACATGTATATGTGTGAGTACATGTGTCTGTGGAGGCCCAAGGGTAATATCAGGAATTATCCTCCATCGCTCTTCCACCTTATTGTTGTGAGCCTGGGTCTCTCGTTAAACCCAGAGCATACCACGAGGGCCAGAGGCCAGTCAGCTTGCTCTAAGGATCCCCAAGTTCCATCTCCCAGGGCTAGAACATGGAATCTGGGGAATCTGAACTCAGGTCTCTTTGCTTTTGAGGCAAAGGCTTTAACCACTGAGTCATCTCCCCACCCCCAGGTCTAAGTTTTGTCTGCAACCCGTCACATGAGGTGAAATGTGGAACTTTCCACTGTGGCAGAAACTATGCTTATGTTTAACAAGCTTCTTGTTTTCTTTTCTTTTTTTTTTTTTTTTCTTGTTTTCTGATATGGATGCTGATCTGAATTAGGGGTGTTTAACCAGTGTCAGTGTATCAACTATTATAACAATGCCTGCTATGAGCTGCCAGAGACCAAGATGTGGCCCACAAGGCTTGTACAGGAGAAACCGGCATTCCAGTGGGTGGAGACAGATGTCAATTGACGAGCACAGCGTACAGCATTCCAACGAGGTAAACATAAACTTATGCACAACGCTAGGTGGAACTACTGCTAAGAAGGAAAATGAAGCAAAGGAAGTACCTGGGGGGTCACCATGGAGACACTCAGAAAACAGGGGACACCATCTGAGTAGAGAGTTAAGAGAAGTGGCTTCTTGGGGTTACAGAAGTTCAGGTGGCAGAGACAGTCAGAGCAAAGGCCCTGTAGTAAGAACAAGCTTGGGATCCTGAGGAAAGGCAGAGGTCAGGTAAGCCGATGCACAGTGAGCAAAAAGGAAGAAGTGAGGGGAAGAAAGGGAAGGGTTCAAAGCAGACAAGTACATAGAGGGAGAATGCATCACACACACACACACACACACACACACACACACACACAGGAACAAAGGAAAGCAGACAGGCAAGGCACAGGGAGATGGAAAGGCATGCAGAAGGGCCCAGATAGTGTGTGGCCCAGGAGGATGGACAGAAAAGACACATAAGTGCCGAAGTGATGGCTCAGGAATTAAGACTCTGCCTCGCAAGCAGAAGGTCCTGAGTTCAGATCCCAGGGCTCAGGTAAAAACACCAGTTAGAAACACAGTAGCAGCCTGCACTTTCTGGCCCTAGCACACAGAGCCTGAGAAATCCCAGAATGAAGCAAAAAAAAAAAACGAGGTAGAAGCAATCCAGGACGATTTCCGAAATCACCCTTGGGCCTCCACAAGGACACACAGTGCCCTCTGATACACACATACGCAAACACACACATGCAAAATAAATTTATATATATTATATATATATATATATTATTAATATATATATATGAAAGAAAAGGCACACTGATGAGCAGGTGGGGTGCAGAGATGCACCACCAAGAAGACTAGGATGCATACAGACGGCTGGATGGACAGGCAAAGTTAACTTGCAAACAGCTGGGCGCTGTCTAGAGCATCAGAATGGACAAACGGAGAGCCAGGAAGCAGACAGGCAGGACATTTGGATGAAAAAGCAAGAGACAGGGCGCACAGGTGGACAAGAGATAGTGAACCCCCCCCCCCCCGAGACAGACGGGCAGGCTGGCAGGAGCAAAGGAACAGAGAAGGGTTTGGAAGATCTGATGTGGCTCGCTGAGGGACAGAATACAGCAGGTAGATGGAAGAACTGAGAGAGGAGGAGGGGGGAAGGGGGAGGGGGGAGGAGAAGGGGGGAGGAGGAGGGGAGGAAGGAGAAGAAGAGAGAGGAGGGAGAAGGGAGGAGGAAGAGAAGGAGGGAGGAGGAGGGGAGGAGCAGGGAAGAAGAGGAAGAGGTGAAGAGGAAGAGGACGGGGAAGGGGAGGAGGAGAAGCGGAGGAGGAGGAAGAGGGAGGAGAAGGAGGAGAGGAGGAAGAAGAGAATAAGGGGAGGGGGAGGAGAAGAGGAGGAGAAGGGGAAGGGGGTGGGAGGCAGCGGCTCACTTGCAGGTGCGCTCCCGGCCCCCCGTGTGGCAGTCGAAGTTGTCGTAGAGACAGGCGGGCGAGCTGCAGGCGGGGTCGCAGCGGCTGTTGTTGAAGAGGCGCCAGCACTGCAGCGCCGCGCACTGCCGCCAGGGGTCGCCGACGCTCAGCGAGCAGTCGCCGCCGTCCCAGCCGCAGCCCGGGCTGTTGCACTCGCGATCGCAGCGCTGGTCCCCACGCTTGGCCTGGCAGGCGGCTCGCGGGCATCGGGGCTCCTCCGAGACCTCGGGGGCGGCCGAAGGGCTCTCGCACCGCGAGCCCGTCCAGCCGGCGGCGCACACGCAGCGGAAGAAGGGGGCGAACTGTGAGGGGCGGCATGAGCCCCCGTGGAGACAGGGACCGGAGGCGCAGCTGGCGTTGGCAGCGCCCGGGGGCGACGACGTTCTGGAGACGCGGCAGGAGGGTCCCGACAGGCCCGGGGGGCAGGCGCAATGGGGCCCGCGGGCCGTCTGCTGGCACGGGACACCCACCGGGCACTGCAGCTCCCAACAGGAGCGTGCTACCCGCTCACAGCGCGGACCCCAGAACGGCTAGTGGGGGGGGGGGAGGAAAAGAAATAGGAAGATGAATAAGAGAGAAGTTCAAGAGGGAGGGGTCCAGACTTGGAATATTTGCACCCTCCAATCTCTCCAAGTCGACCTGATCTCCGGGGCTACACTGGGCACATAAGCCATGCCTTCCACAAGTGGCCATGCCTCTAAGCCCCCCCCAACACCAGGCTCTCCAAGAACCCCTTCCAAGTCTCCTGCTTAGGACCACACACACACTCTCTCTCTCTCTCTCTCTCTCTCTCTCTCTCTCTCTCTCTCTCTCTTCCCGGAGGCCACGCCCGCTTTCCTCCCCAGGAATGGAAATATTCACACATACCTGGATACAGTGGCAGGTGAAAGTCAACCCACCCCCAAGCGCTGGACTGGGACGGCACTGGCCTCCGTGTTGACACGGCTGCGACTCACAAGGGGACAGGGCTGACTGACAGCGGGGACCTGGGCAAGAAGGGATGGAAAGATCAACCGCAATGGAGGAACGACTGTTGGCGGCGGGGGGGGGGGGTGGGGTGAGGGGGGAGGGCACAGCCTACCCATCATGCCTACCTGCGAAGCCATCATGGCACAGGCAGTGGAAATGCCCGCCTGGGTCCTGCACGCAGTCCCGGGTGTGAGCGGAGTGACAGGCACCCAGGCGACACTCGTTGATGTCCGCCTCGCAGCGCAGCCCCGTGTATCCTGGGGGGCAATTACAGTGGAAGCCACCCACCAAGTCCACACAGGTGCCGTTGTGGAGGCATGGGGGCCCCAAGTCCAGGTCTGGGCCTGGGCCACAGTCATCCTCATTGATCTCACAGAGTACTCCTGTGGGGGATGGGAGCGTGGTCAGAAAGGGAGAGGCTCAATCTCTCATCCTGTCTTCCATCCTTCTCACCCTGACATACCCAGAGTCCCAGGAGGACAGGAGCAGAGATACCCAGCGACAAGGTCGATGCAGGAGCCCCCGTGCTGGCAGGGCCGGGAGGCACACTCATCCACATCGTGCTCACAGCTGCCGCCAGTATAGCCGGTTGGACACTGTGTTTAGGGCAAGAAAAAGATCAACTCAGTTCTGAGGGACAAGGACATGCTGAAGCATTCGAGTAAAGACACAAAGAATCCCAGCACAAACACACACACACACATACATACAACACACACAGATACACACATACACACACACATACAACACACAGACACACACACACACAACACTCACAGACATATAACACACAGAGACATACATGTACACAGACACAGACATGACCTATACAAAGCACAGGCTCACTCAGCACAAGGTAACACACTCAGACCCAGAGTACCACCAACATGCCTTAGGGCAGAGAGACACAGAATGCAAACGTCCAGAAAAATCACCCAGTTACCCCAAGAAACACAGCCAGACGACACATGCTCACACACACCGCCGTCACTAACACCTGAGGACACACAATGTACTGAGACACAGATACACTCAGTAAGCAAATGAAGACAGAAGCAAACCCAGACAACTCCAACATGCTCTGATCTACCCGCAATGACAGCCACAAAGATACATGGGCTGGAAATGAAGCTCAGTGATACGGTTCTTGCCTAGCACATACAAGACAACCCACTATCGGCACAAAAAGGGGGGGGGGTCAGGGAGCAATGAGACGATTCAGTGGGTAAAGGTACTAGAGCAGTTCGCCTGTGCTGTTCCTGATAAATCACCATCAAACGGCTGAAGGGAATAAGGGGTTTATTTTTTTCTAACGATTTCCGGTTACAGTTGTCAGTCCAGCTTGGCAGGAGAGCTCACGCCAGCACCAGGGCCGAGGGAACTGGCCACACCATCTCTACATACCTCTACATATGTCCCTGAGAGAGGGACAATCCTTACTTATCAGACCAGCATGTCTGGCCAAGTGTACACAACGATGCCAACTTTCTCAACCAGTTCTCTGGATATTATTCCAGGGCCTAATCCCACCCACTATGGGTTGGACCTTCCACCAGCTAGACAATCTCTTAGAGGTTTGCTCTGGGCTTAACTCAACCACTAATTCTCATACATACAGATGTGTCCAGAGCTCAAACCCCTCAACTGTCAAGCTGACACCTGTGCCTAAGTATGACAGGTATTTGCCACTAAGTCTGATGACCTGAGTTCAATCCCCAGAACCCACATAAAGGTAGGAGAGCAGAGAATCGACTTTACAAAGTTGTCCTCTAACCTCCACACACAAGCCATGGAACATGCCTGCCTACACGCACACACACACACACACACACACACACACACACACAAATAACCATACCCACCTTCAGAGAGATATCCCCACACCATGTTATAGACGCAAAAGAGACATGAACCCACACACTCAGACATGCCCAGGCATGAATAACTTCTTCCCTCTTTCTGTGATGCACACTTACCTTACACACATAGCCCCCCATGTAGCCATGGCAGGTGCCCCCATGTTGGCAGGGCTGGGCCACACAGGGGTCTAACTCCTGCTCACAGTGGCTTCCGGTGCGGCCCTCTGGGCACATGCAGTAGTGAGAACTGTCTTCATCTATGCACCGCCCACCTGCCTGACACAGCTGCTCCAACTGCACCCCTGATAAGAGGAGAGTGACAGTGGGTACAGAGGTGAGCCCCAAACTCCTCCTGATTTCTACGCACATCACACACATCCAACATCCCCGCTGGTATCAATTCTCAGGGTGCGATCACCCACATTCTGCATGTAACTTGTCGGCAGGCATGGGCTCTTACCACACACACACACACACACACACACACACACACACACACACACACACACAAAACTGTGATGATGCTCACACCAGCTCAATCACTATGATGGAAACAAACACTACCCAGACCAACGGTCACACAGTCACACACAGCATTCAGTGCACACCCCATCACCCAGGACACTGTGCGGCACCCTCCCTTAGTTTCCACTAGCAGGAGATATATGTACACTCACTGCCCCTCAGCTGCGCACACATCCAGCCACACACTCGTGCCATCTTACCCATCTGGACTGCGGACTCCCTGCAAGGCAGATTTCGGATGTCACAGAGGCGCCCGCTCCATCCAGGGGGACAGATGCAATAGGCCCCAGTCTGAACACAGCGACCCCCATTCTGACAGGGTGTCTGGCTGCACCAGTCTACTACCATCTGCAAAGAAAGCCCTTGAGATCAGGTTTCTCCCCCTCCTCTCCCCCTGAGGAGGCGCCACAGACTTGACCCTGCTTCTAGACTCTTCCACCAGGACTTGTGGATTCACCTACCTGGCAGTGACTCCCCGTGAAGCCCTCCCTGCAGGTGCAGTGAAATCCTGGGGGTGTGGGGCTGCAGACACCCCCATGCAGACAAGGCTGAGAGAGGCAGGGATCCGCCTCGTATTGGCAGTGGATGCCCGTGTATCCAGGACGGCACAGGCAGCTGAACGAGTTTACGCCATCCACACACGTCCCTCCATTGAAGCAGGAGCTGGAGGGAAAGAACAGAGAGGTTCAAGCTCAGCCACCTGAGGGACCACACCCACTCGCCTAGAACTGGGGCTTCCCAATTTCTTTTTTTTTTTCTTTTTCAAAATATTTTAGAGTGTGTGTGTGTGTGTGTATGTGTTTGTGTTTGTGTGTGTAGAGGGCACTGTGTGTCCCTGTGGAGGGCCAAAGGTGACTTCGAGAATCATCCTGAATTGCTTCTACCTCCTTGCTTCACTCTGGGATTTCCCACTAGGGTCGGAAGTACAGGTCATTGCCCATTCCGCCGGGCACTTTTTTACATGGGACCTGTTCAGGACCTTCCACTGACCAGATAGCGTCTCAACCCCTGAGCCATCTCTCCAGCCCAGCTTCCCGATTTCTACCTAAAAGCTACGATCCTAAGAGGTTCCGCCCAGTCCCTCAGTGCCACACCACCAGGTGCTTCACCTATGGGTCCTGCTGCTTCAAGGAGCAGAACTGGTGACACCAAACCACCCTGGCATTTCCTCGACTGCGACCCTTTATCATCAGAGTCCTCAGCTGGGTGCCAACCCAAGGATGCCTCTTCTTGCCCCCACACCATCCTCCGTGACCACAGAGTTTACAATCTCGGCCCCGCCCACCTGGGACTGCAGTCTGGCAGGTCCTTCTCGCAGTGGAAGCCTCCGAAGCCAGGTGGGCAGGCGCAGGTGAAGGAGGCCACGTGGTCTGTGCAAGTACCCGGGCCACAGGGACTGCTCAGACACTCGTCCACATCTCGGGCGCAGCGTGGGCCAGCGAAGCCAGGAAGGCAAGAGCAGGAGAAGGATCCCACGCTGTCGTGACACGAGCCACCATTGAGACAAGGGTCTGCGGTGAGCAGGGAGAAAGTCACAGTCACTCACATTGACCCCCATCAGCCAGGCGTGACCCGGCCCTGCACAGAGGGGGCTTGAGGATGGAGCCAGGTTCAAGTGGGGGGAGGAGCCAAGTTCAAGTGGAAGGAGGAGCCAGGTTCAAGTGGGAGGAGGAGCCAAGTTCAAGTAGGAGGAGGAGACAGGTTCAAGTGGGAGGAGGAGTCAAGTTCAAGTGGGAGGAGGAGCCAGGTTCAAGTGGGAGAAGGAGCCAAGTTCAAGTGGGAGGAAAAGCCAAGTTCAACTAAGAGGAGCCAAGTTCGAGTGGGAGGAGGAACCAGGTTCAAGTGGGAGGAGGAGCCAAGTTCGAGTGGGAGGAGGAACCAGGTTCAAGTGGGAGGAGGAGCCAAGTTCAAGTAGGAGGAGGAGACAGGTTCAAGTGGGAGGAGGAGTCAAGTTCAAGTGGGAGGAGGAGCCAGGTTCAAGTGGGAGAAGGAGCCAAGTTCAAGTGGGAGGAAAAGCCAAGTTCAACTAAGAGGAGCCAAGTTCGAGTGGGAGGAGGAACCAGGTTCAAGTGGGAGGAGGAGCCAAGTTCGAGTGGGAGGAGGAACCAGGTTCAAGTGGGACGAGGAGCCAAGTTCGAGTGGGTGGAGGAACCAAGTTCAACTGGGAGGAGGAGCCTAGTTCAAGTGGGAAGAGAAGCCAAGTTCAAGTGGGAGGAGGAGCCAGGTTCAACTGGGAGGAGACAAGTTCAAGTGGGAGGAGAAGCCAAGTTCAAGTGGGAGGAGGAGTCAAGTTCAACTGGGAGGAGGAGCCAGGTTCAACGGGGAGGAGACAAGTTCAAGTGGGAGGGGGAGCCAGCTTCAACTGGGAGGACCCAAGTTCAAGTGGGAAGAGGAGTCAGATTCAACTGGGAGGAGAAGCCAAGTTCAACTGGGAGGAGGAGCCAGGTTCAACTGAAAGGAGCCAAGTTCAAGTGGGAGGAGGAGCCAAGTTCAAGTGGGAGGAGGAGCCAAGTTCAAGTGGGAGGAGGAGCCAAGTTCAACTGAGAGGAGGAGCCAGGTTCAACTGAGAGGAGGAGCCAGGTTCAAGTGGGAGGAGACACACTTGGTCACAGATCAAAATCCATGTCCCCCCCATGTGTGACTAAATCTCTTCCCTTCTCTATAAATCACATCTATGTGGAAGGCAAAAATTTTGGGGGAATCAAAAAACCTCTTTGAGCCTCAGGCTGACCCCCTATAGCCCTAGGGTTCAGAATATGTGGATCCAACCAATGGATAAAAAAAAAATTGAAAGAGGTGTAGAGAGATGATTCAGGGTTTAAAGTCTTTGCCGTGAAAAGAAGACCAGAGTTCGGATCCCCAAACCCACCTTAAAAAAATGCCCGGAGGAAAAATGGTGGTGGCCTGTAATTCCAGCCCTGGAAGGCAGAGCCTGGGAAACCCCAGAGCCATCCAGCTCAAGCAAAATTCAAATTTCAAAAGCTCATCTGCAATCTCAATATTAATTATATGTTGAAATGATAACATTTTATATATTTGCTTAAATAAACTTCAAGATTAAAATTAAATTCTATTAAATTCAAAATCACCCCATTTCTGAGCCGGGGTCTCAGGTGGCTAGGCTGGGGGTTCAAACTCACTGTGTAGTGGGAGATAACCTTGAACTTGCTATCCTCCTGACAGAGTGCTGGGATTACAGGCACAGGTCTTCATGCCAGGTTCGTGTGGTACTGGGGGTTCCCAAGTGCAGGGAAGCCCTCTACCAGGTGAGCCATATCTCCTGTCAGCTCTAGGGGCCTTTTTCTTTCATTTATTAAATTTTTAAATATTTTTTATTTATTTATTCTGTGTGTGTGTGTGTGTGTGTGTGTGTGTGTGTGTGTGTTTGTCTCAGAGGACACTGTGTGTCCTGTGGAGGACCAAAGGTAACTTTGGGAATCATCCTGGGTTGCTTCTACCTCCTTTGTTGTTTCCTTCTGGGATCCACCATTTCCACCTGGCAGGTTTTATTTATTTATTTTTTTAAACGGGACCTGGGATCAGAACTCAGGACCGTCTGCTTGAGAGACATCTCTCCAGCTCCAATAGCATAGATTTTAAAATCCTAATTCACCTGCTGCCAGAGGCAGGTCACTGACGTCAGAGTGGGAAGCCCCATGACCCTCATTCATTACTTCATAAGCTTGGCCTATGGCTGAGCCTCTGGGACATGCCAGTTTCTTTGCAGAGGGATAAAACCAGGAGAGTAGCTCAGCCTCAGCTACAGTGCCAAGCCCCAAGCCAGGCACACGGCAGGACACGGCTAGATGTTCTCCCCGGGGAAGCACTCTCATGCTGCTCCTTGAACTCACTGGGGTCACAGTCGTCGATGTCCTGATCACAGGAAGGCCCAGTGTATCCCACATGGCAGGTACACTTGAAACTCCCGGGCAGATTGGTGCAAGTACCATGCAGGCCACAGGCTAAGGGGTGGGTGCACTCGTCCACATCCTGCTGGCATCGTGGGCCTGGGGATGGGGAGCAAAGTCATTAGGATTGCAGAGTGCAAAACAGAATCGAGGACCTGGGGTGGGGGGTGCTCAGGAAGAACCTGTGGGCTGGGAGAGAATGCTGTGCCCTTATGCTTTGCCCATGAGCTTCCAAACTTTTCTGCCTCATCCGCCCATCTCTATGACGCAAATGGGTACTCTGTGGTCGACCCTCCAGAATCTTGACCCGCCCCTTCCAAACTTCAGTCTTAGTCTGCACCCCACCTCTCTGTACAACCCACAAAGGCTAGAAATGTCCAAGTTCAGCCATGTCCATTGCCAAAATAAAAGTGAATCAAAGGTACGCACACCAAGGGGGTGGAGTCCTTGTGCCCTACCCCCAGAATCATTTACGGAGAGGCAAGAAGAGCAGAGAAGGAAGAGGAAGTTGTGGGTGTTACCTTGCCAGCCCAGAGGGCAGGAACAGACAATCGGATGTCCAGGATTAGACTCACAGTGACCCCCGTGCTCGCAGAGATTTGGGGCGCAGGGGGACAACACCTCACACTGACGACCTGTGGAAAGCAAATGAAGGGAGATAAATCTCAAACGACTTCCTGTTCCATTGGTACCTATCTAATATGTCTACTCCCCTGGGGAGTTTCTTAGAGAAAGAGAGAGACAGAGAGAGAGAGAGAACAAAAGCAGAAGGAAATAGGAAAAGCAACAAGAAGGACAAGCACACCAGGGGATCTGTGGAGGCAGGTGGAGGACACGCACCTTCAAATCCAGCAGGGCAGGTACAGCGGAAGACCCCCCCATCGCTGGTGCACATACCACCAGCCTGGCAGGGCTGAGACTCACAGGCATCTGGAATCAGGCTCTGGCTACAGTGGGGACCACTCCAGCCAGCCTCGCACACACAGCGGAACCTGGAGGAGGGGGAGGATGCGGGGGGGGGGGGGGGGGGAAAGGCAGTCAGGATGGGCTGGTGGCTACTGGGACAGCAAGGGGGTCAAGCATTGCGGGAGGCTCCTCACCCGCCTGGCGCATCGTGACAGATGCCGTGATTGCAGGGCTCGTGGGCACAGGGATGGCTTGCAGGAAGGCAGAGCGGAGGCAGAGAACCAGGGGGACAGAGGCAACGGAAGCCGTCCTCCCCATCCACACATGACCCGCCCTCTCCGCACGGGCTGGATGCGCACTCGTTGATCTCCACATTGCAAAGGGGCCCTGCGAAACACACACAGGAAAACTGGTCCCCCAGCCAGCTACTAACAGTGGAGCTGGGCTGGAGACTTGATGACTCAAGGGGGTGAAGACTCTGCCTCCCAAGCAGAAGATGAGGAGTTCAGATCCCAGGTCCCTCGTTTCTGGGTCAGCCTGCACTTCCCGCCTTGGTTGGCGGAGCCTGGGAAATCCCAGAGCCAAGCCAAAATGAGGTAGAAGCAATTCAGGATGATTCCTGAAGGCACCCTTGGCCCTCCACAGGGACACACGGTACCCTCTGATACTCACACACACACAAGTGCAATAAATATGTGTATAAAGAGCAGTGGAGCCAACTGGGGAGGGGGTGGACACTTTCTCCCGTTTCCCGGAGCTGTACCCAGTGTATGGATCTATTCTCACAGTACCGCAGCTCCTCCAGCCACCACTTCTATCCAGAGCAGGTGGTTTCATTTCCACCAAGGATTATCTTTGCGACCCTCAGACACACGCCCAAACCCTGAGACTGGACAGCTCCATCTCTGAGGCAGAATAATTATCCACTGATGGGAAGGACCCCAACCAATAGATAGAGCAATCCCAAGACATCACAATGTTCACTCTCACTCGCTTGGAGCTGGTTCAATAGTCCAGACTGACAGCAGACTTACAGCCATGCTCCTGTCTCTGTCTCCTGAATGGTGGGAATGACAGGCACACATCACCCACCATGCACATTCTTGGATGATAATCTCTTTGAATGTGTGTGTGAGCTCACGCATGCAAGCACAGGGGTATCTCTACCCAAAAGAGAAGGGGGTGGTGGAGCTTCACCCTCATCCTACAAGATGTGTCTCCATGGTAGACATCTTGCCCACCTGTGAAGCCGGGCTGGCAGACGCAATCGTAACGGTCGATGCCATCACGGCAGACCCCAAAGGTGCAGGGGTTGCTGGCACAGTCATTGATGTTGACTTCACAGTTCACGCCTGGAAAGAGGGGAACACGCAAGGAACGGTCATACCTCTGCCACGTGCCATTCCCCCACCATGTCTGTGTATTCTCCCTGCGCCCCCTTCTTGCCCCTCAGTTCCACCTGTAGTTCCCGGAGGACAGCGGCAGAGGTACTTGTCGACCAAGTCAAGACATTTGCCCCCGTGGAGACAGGGCTGGCTGCGACACTCATCCACTTGACTGTCACAGCGGGTGCCGGTGTAGCCCGGGGTGCAGGCACAGGAGAAGCTAGCGATACCATCCACACAGCGTCCGTGATGGCAGGGGTCCGGAGAACA
The DNA here is from genome assembly GCA_023101885.1 of Typhlomys cinereus. Classification (NCBI taxonomy): domain Eukaryota; kingdom Metazoa; phylum Chordata; class Mammalia; order Rodentia; family Platacanthomyidae; genus Typhlomys; species Typhlomys cinereus. Next base: position 120,633 of record JALPQD010000364.1, on the reverse strand, counting down.
GTCGTCCACATTGTGCTCGCATAGGGCACCCTCAAAGCCTGGGAGCCGAAGGGTTTTGGTCAGAATGTCAAGCTCTGCCTCCTTGCCAAAAGGCCCGCCCACAGTCCTGGCTTTAGCCCAATCCTAATTCATCTCTCAAAGCCCAACCCATACTCCCCTCCCCTTTAGTTAGCCCCACACTCCACCTAGTCTTGGTCCTGGCCCAGAGCCTCGGAAATCAAATCCCACTGCCAGGTCTGGAGAGATCGTTAAAGAGTTAAGGACCTGAGTTCGGATCCCCAGATTACCACCCAAAAATGCTGGGTGGATACGGTAGTAGTGGCCTGTAATTCTGGCCCTGGAAGGCAGAGCCTAAAAATGCCAGAGTCAAGCAATATAGCGGGAGAGCAATCCAGAGTGAGTCTTGATGTCACCTTTGGGGGCTTCACATGCACACTCACGTGCAATCTTTGTTTTTCAAACTTTATGTATTTGTGTGTGTGTGTGTGTGTGTGTGTGTGTGTGTGTGTGTGTATCAGAGGGCACTGTATGTCCCTATGGAAGACCAAAGGTGTCTTCGGGAATCATCCTGGATTGCTTCTACCTCCTTCTTGCTTCACTCTGGGATTTCCCAGGCTCTGCCCACCTGGGCCAGCAGTACAGGCTGCCACCATTTCCACCTGGTGTTTTTACATTGGACCTGGGATCCAAACTCAGGACCTTCTGCTTGCCAGGCAAATTTTTAACCCCTGAACCATCTCTCCAGCCCTCACATGTACCCTTATACATGTGCCTGCTCATACACTTACACTCACTCAATGCAAACACACACACACACACACACACACACACACAATAAGTAAATTTTACATCCTACTTCCAACAGCACCCTGAATCCTGCCAGACCCTTTCCTTTGGCTCCCCACTAGTACCACCAAGAAATGGGTCTTTCCACTCCCAGCTCCCCTGCAGAAGCCCTGCCCCCAAGATTGTTTTCCCCCCTTCCCCCAACCTGTTATCTGACCTCTCCCCGACTCCAGCCCACTCTGGCTACTACACTGTCACCATCCCAAACCCTCACCTTCAGCACAGCGACACTCATAACCGTTGGGCTGATCCACACACTTGGCGCCGTTTCGGCAGGGCGTGCTGGCACACTCATCCACATCCAGCTGACACGTGGGACCACTGAAGCCTGCGGATGGCAAGTGCATGAAAATCGATCCAGACAACCCCACCCATCCTTCTGCCTTACCCGGGGGTGGGGGTGAGGCAAACAACCCCCCCCCCCCGTTTTCCAAGGAAACTCATCATTTTTCCATAGCTCAAAGGGTAGTATCCATAAACTACCAATGCACCCTTATAGGTGCCCATCTTGGAACCCCCCTTGTTTTTCTCACCCGAGGGGCAGGTACAGCTAAAGCCATTGACTCGGTCCTTGCAGACGCCACCATTGACACAAGGAGTACTCTGACACTCATCGATGTCCACCTCGCAATATGTCCCCGTGAAACCTGAAGGTGGGGGGGAAGGGGATTAGGGGGATGGGAGCTATCCTCAGGGCGTTGGGGTTTTTTGGAGTGTGTGTGTGTGTGTGTGTGTGTGTGTGTGTGTGTGTACTGCAGGTGGATGGGTATACATATGGGAAAGGACATGTGTGCAAGATAGCACTTGAGTGTGTATGCCTATGGTAGCCCAAAGGTGACATCAGGAATCATCCTGGATGGTTCTCCCTCCTTACTGCTTTGCTCTAGGGTTTCCCAGACTCTGCCTACCAGGCCCAGAAGTGTAGGCCGCCACCATTTCCGCCCAGCATTTTTCATGCAGGATCTGGGAATCTGAACTCAAGGGCTTTTGCTTGCGAGTAAAAGGCTTTTAAACCCTGAGCCATCTCTCCAGCCCCTACCCTCAAGCCTGAAGGGAGCAAAGATTCAATGTTGATTCAATGAAAGGAAAAGCAAGAGGATCAGCCTAGGCATGCATGTGCCATGAATCATGTATGTGGGGAGGGAGGAGTCAGAGGACAAACTTTCCCAAGTCATTTCTCTTCTCCATGGAGAGTTTGGGGACTGAACTCAGGTCTCCAGGTTTTCTTGAAAGCGCACTTACCCGATGAGCCACCTTGCAACCCTACATCGTTGTGTTGTTGAGACAGGCACTGCTATATATTTAGGGCTGTTCTCAATACCTCCTAGGTGTTGGGGTGGCAGAACAAATGCCACCACATCCAGATTTACGTTCCATTTTCAAAACCAATACCTGGTACCCAGGCTGTGACCCCCAAGGGGACCAAGGTGATAAGGCAGTCAGGCTCAGACACGACTTTGCTTTGGTACTGTTTCCAGACTCTGGGGTAGCATCTCCATAGCAACCTGCCTCCTCACATGAGAGGTTGCTGTAACTAGGCTGACCTGGAGGGTCCAACTGGATGGCTCAGGGGTTAGTCTTTGCCTCACAAGCAAAAAGCCAGGGAATTAGGATCCCCAGATCCCATGTAAAAAAAAGTGATGAGTCAAAAACAGCAGCTGCCTGCACTTCTGGCTCTGGAAGGTGGAGCCTGGGAAACCCTAGAGTAAAGCAATAAGAAGGGAGAGCAATCCAGGAGGATTCCTGACGTCATCCTTGGGCCTCTACACACACACACACTCAAGTGCCGCCTTGTACATATACCCATGCACACTTGGGATGGAGATGTCTCATGGGTTAGGGATTGGTCTTGCAAGCAAAAACACCAGGCAGAAAGACCCGAGGTTTGCACTTCTGGCCTGGGAGAACCCAAAAGCAAAGCCGTAAGGAGGTAGAACAATCCAGGATGACTCCCAAAGTTACCCTTGGGCCCCCACTAGCACACACAGTGCCCTCTGATACACACACACACACGCGCGCATGCACACACCAAAAAAATCTGCTTCTTTTTCTCTTACTTTGTCTTTCACTTTCTTTGTCTCTCTCTTGCTCTCTTTCTTTCCTCTCTTTTTTCTATTTTTCTTTCTCTTGTTTTCTCCTTTTCTCTCTTCTCTTTTTCTTTCTCTCCTGTCTTTCTCCCTTTCTTCTTTCTGTTTTTCCTTTCTTTCTCTTTCATTCTCTCTCTCTCTCTCTCTCTCTCTCTCTCTCAATCTCTCCCCCTCAATGGTGGAATTGGGGATCAAACCCAGAGCTGTCATCTATGCTGAGCTCTATTTGGGCCACAGTCCCATCCGGGGTTCTCACTTTAAACCCAGTTTTTAGAGGCTGGAAAAATGACCAGGGGTTTTAAGACTGCCTTGCAAGCAGAAGGTCCTGAGTTCAGATCCCAGGTCTCTCCTAAAAACACCAGGCGGAAATGGGTTCCCGCCCTAATGGACGGGGCCTGGGAAACCCCAGAGAGAAGCAACAAGGAGGGAGAAGCGATCAGAATGATTCCTGAGGTCACCCTTGGTCCTCCACCGGGACACACAGTGCCCTCTGAGACACACACACACACAATAATAAGTAAATAATAAATAAGCCCAATTTCAAACCCCTCAACGCCCCAGTCTATCAGACCCGCCCCCAGGCCACACCCACACACACCTGCCATGCAAATACAAGTGAACTGGCCGATGCGGTCCAAGCAAGTGGCCTGGTTGCGGCAAGGCCCCGAGAGACACTCGTTGACATCGGTCTCGCAGCGAGGTCCGGTGTAGCCGCGACCACACTGGCACAGGAACGAGCCCTGGGTATTCACGCAGCGGCCCAAATGCTCACAGGGGTTAGCGCCTGCGGCGGGATGGGCAGGGCCCGGTCAGGGTGGGCGTGGCCAGCCCAGCACCACCTCCCCTCCTCATCTTCCTTCTCCTCTCCTTGTCCTCCCCTTCTCCCCCTCCCTTTCCTCCCCTCCTTGTCCTCCCTTCTTTCTTCTCTTTACTTCATCCTCCTCCCCTCCTCCTCCTCCCCTCTTCTTTTTCCCTCCTCCTCTTCCTCCCCTCTCTTCCTCCCCTCCTCCCCTCCTCTTTCTCCTCCTCCCCTCTCCCCCTTTATCTTGACTGACTCACCAATGGAGCACTCGTCCACATCCTGGTCACAAGCGCCCCCGGTGAAGCCAGGAGGACAGGTGCAAATGGCCCGGCCGTTCACGGGGTTCGTGTCGCAGATGGCGTCCTCGTGGCAGGGGTTGCTCACGCAGGCGTCATCCAGGTGACACAGGAGGCCTGAGAAGGGAGCCCCAGCTTTGATCCTGTCCATCAGCCCACTTCCAACAGCCTCGCATTTGAGGAGGTGAGTTACTATGGGAATAGAAACCCCCACCTGCCAGAGTTTGGGCTAGCAAGACTGAGCTACACCCCAAGACCTTTGTCTTTTGGTTTCTTGTACATATTAACCAGCAGTGGTATTTAGCAGCTGTTTTCCAGGGTGTTTTTTAGATCCATTTCTTGAGAAAAATGTCAAGGACTGGAGAAATGGCTCAGGGGTTAAGACTGCCTCAAAAGCAGAAGAACCTGAGTTCGGATTCCAGGTCCCACATAAAAACAAAAGAGAATAAAGCAAAAAAACACCAGGCATCCTGCACTTCCACGCCCTGGTGGGAGGAGCCTGGAAAATTTCAGAGCGGAACAAAAAGGAGGTAGAAGCCATTTAGGATGATTCCTGAAGTCACCCTTGATACAGTGCCGAGACAGAGAGAGAAAGAGAGAGAGAGAGACAGAGAGAGAGAGAGACAGAGAGAGAGAGACAGAGAGAGAGAGAGAGAGAGAGGTCAGGGTCAGTGAGATAGTTCAGCTGTCTTTTGAGGTGCCTGCTAAGAAACCTGGCAACCTGAGCCCCCAGAAGCCTGGGGAAAAAGAGAACCAACTTCCAAAAGCTGTTCTCGGACCTCCACCCAGACATTATGGGATGCATGTGTGCACCTCTCTATCTCCGTCTCTCTCCCCAACTCTCTCCTCCTCATCTCACTAAAGTAAATGAAGAAAATGTTAATTAAAAAAACTTCAAGCACACAGCAAAGCCCATCATTCCATACTCCCTGGACTGGAATGAATCTGCTCATCTTTTTTTTTTTTTTCTAAACCCATTTGGACATAACTTGGAAACACTGTTTTGATATATACTTGACTTTTCCAATTAAAGCCTTAAGAAATAAAAATAATAATTAAAAAGAACTCGACCTGGGGCCAGTCATATAGCTCAGCCAGTTAGGGGGTCTCATCACAAACCTGGCAACCTGAGTTTGAGCCCCAGAAGCCCACATGGTAGAGGGAGAGAACTAACTTCAGGAAACTGAAGTTGGTCTCCGACATCTATATTTGATTTTCATGAATGTTCTCTCTCTCTCTCTCTCTCAAATAAATAAAAATACTTTTAAAATTGTGTGTGAGTGTGTGTGTGTGTGTGTGTGAGAGAGAGAGAGAGAGAGAGAGAGAGAGAGAGAGAGAAAGGACACTATGTGTCACTGTGGAGGCCCAAAGGTGACTTCGGGAATCATACTGGATTGCTTCTATCTCCTTCTTACTTCCTTCCCTCTAGAATTTCCCAGGCTCTGCCCACCTGGCTGGAAGTACAGGCTGATGCCCAGATTTCTACCTGGCCTTTTTTGGTGGGACCTGGGACCTGAACTCGGGACTTCCTGCCTGCAAGACAGAATCTTACCACCTGAGTCATCCCTCCAGCCCAAATAAATAAAAAAAATTACTTTTTAAGCAGGTCCTGAAATCTCCCTCTACCCAGCATGGCCTCCCCCTCCATTTCCAAGCACCCCTCTTAAACACATATACCAATCTTTGTCACCTCCAAAGGCATCACTCTCTCTTTTCCGGGTTCTACCTCTGCCACCTCTGGATCTTGTTCAAACTCCTCCTGGGATAAGCCTAGGCTTCTGCTTCGCTCCAAATCCCATTTCTAAGATATCCACTTGCCCACCCTCCCTCCATCTTTCTCTTATTTCCTCCCTCCCTCCTCTCTTCTTGTCCTTCCTCGGTGCTAAGATTGGCCCAAGGTCCCCAGCACATACTAAACACACAGTCCACCACTAAACGACCCCCTTAGCGCAGTCACCACCCTCTCCACACCCTGAAATCAAGAGCCTATCTTCAACCATCCCCTCCAACGCACACCTTCCACGACCTTTTATAGTTCCCTGATGTCACCCTCAAAGAACAACAGCTACTCACCAGTCTTGCCCATTGGGCAGGCACAGTAAAAAGAGGCCACACGGTCATGGCAGGTGGCACCGTGGAAGCACACAGCCATGGCACAATCATCAATATTCTGACTGCAGCTCTCGCCGGTCCAGCCGTTGACGCACACACAGCTGTGGCCGCCCAGCGTGTTAAAGCAGGTGCCCCCATTGTGGCAGGCATTGGGTTGTAGCTGGCATTCGTCTACATCCTCTGTGCAGAACTGGCCTGGAGCACACAGATTGTACGGGGTCCAAAGGCTATGCCCATGGGACTGGAGAGATGGCTCAGGGGTTAAGCCTCTCTCTAGCCTCACAAGCAAGTAAGTCCTGAGTTCTGACCCCAGGTCCCATGTAAAAAAAAAAAAAAAACACCAGATGGAAATGGCAGTGACCTGTACTTCTGGCCCTGGTGGGCAGAGCCTGGCAAATGCCAAAGGGAAGCAATCCAGGATGATTCCCAAAGTCACCCTTGGTGCTCCAGAGACTCAAAATGCCCTCTGATGCACAGACACACAAAGACATACACACACACACACACACACACACACACACAATAAATAAATAAAAGTGTTTTTTTTAAGTAACGTTTAAAAAAATGCCAGATGAAAATGGCCAAAGCCTGTATTTCCAGTCCTTGAAGGCGGAGGCTGGGAAACCCCAAAGCAAAGCAGAGAGGACGTAGAAGCAATCTAGGGTGATTTCTGAAGTCATCCTTGGTCCTCCACAGGCACACACAGTGACCTCTCTCTCTCTCTCTCTCTCTCTCTCTCTCTCTCACACACACACACACACACACACACACACACTAATTAATTAATTAAAAAAATAAAGACTCTCCATGTGTCTACCCAAGGTGGTCCTCCCCTCTCTCCCCCAACTCTGCCCAGCCCTGGTGCCCTCACCTGTCCACTCTGGAGGACACTGGCAGTTGTAAGTGTTGACGCCGTCCACGCACGTGCCACCGTTGAGACATCGATGTCCCCGACAATCATCCACGTTCACTTCACAGTTCTGCCCTTCGAACCCTAGCGAAGGTGAACATGGTCAGTACAAGGCTGGCCAGCTGGCCCCCCTAGCCCCCCCACACCCTCCCACCCAGGCCGCCTCCTCTGTGGCTCGCTCGCTCACCAGGGAGGCAGGCGCAGTCATAAGCCACTTCGCTGCTCTGTCTGCAGGTGCCACCGTTGCGGCACGGGGAAGGGGTACAGGGCACGGCCGGGTGCTCACACAGGGGTCCCATGTAACCCCCTGAGCATTGGCAGCGGAAGGAGCCGGGCGTGTTGAGGCAGGTGGCACCGTGGCGGCAAGGCCCACCCAACCGGCACTCATCCACGTCGCTTCGGCAGCTGCGGCCCTGGTAACCGGGTGGGCAAGAGCAGACGAAACGACCATCCGACTCCACCGAGCAGCGGGCGCCGTGGGCACAAGGGCCGCTGAGACAAGGGTCTGGCAGGGAGCAGTCGGAGCCTAGAGGGACCAGGAGAGGCTGAGCTGAGGACGGAGCACAGCCTTACCTGCCTTGGACTCCGCCCTCTCTCTCTTCACTCCGCCCCCCTCACCTCTGAAGCCACGGGGGCAACGGCAGGAGAAGCGGGCAGAGCCTGCCACCACCGAACTCTGGCAGACGCCTCGGCCAGCACAGGGGCCTGAGTGACAAGGGTCTTCCAGCTGGCACCGCTCGCCCACCCAGCCGGGCGGACATCTGTGGGCAGAGATGTGTGGATGGGTGGGTGGGTGGACAACAAAGAACATGGGTGGGGTACAGGGTCGGGTGCATCCCCAGGCAGATATGCACAAGACACACTTGGCCAAGGGACTAGCACATACACAGCTATCCACGTGACGACGAACACTGGGTATCTATGACATGCGGAACATGGCTGCAAAGGAGACCTAAGTGGTTCTTACCCTCTCCATCCTCGCAGCAGGGCCAGGCAAAGGAAAAAGACAGTGATGAATGATTACAAACATGGCATGAGGATCCCTGAGGGCTTGTCCAGGGTGTAGTGACCCCTGGGGTGGGGGGCACCATGCCCATGATCCCCCAACCTTATCACCTTATTCAGAAAAAAATAAAAAAGGAGCTGGTCTAGGAGAAATGGTTCACGCCTACAATCCCAATACTCATGAGACGGAGGATCAGAAGTTCAAAGGCAGAATCAAAAAGAAATGAATAGGGACTGGAGAGATGGCTCAAGTGAAGACTCTGTCTCCAAGCAGAACGTCCCAAGTTTGGATCCCAGGTCCCACAGAAGAAAAGGCCAAGCAAAACAGACAGAAGTCAGCACTTCTGGTCCTGGTGGGTGGAGCCTGGGAAATCCCAGAGCAAAGCCAAAAGGAGGTTGACACAATCAGGGTGATTCCTGAAGTCACCCTTGGTCCTCCACAGGGTACTCTCCGGTATGTACACACATACACACACACACACACACACACACACACAAAACTAAATAAATGTTTAAAAATAAATAAAAATAAATGAATGGATAAATAAAAATGCATGTTTACTCATTTTCATTTTGTTATACTTTTTTAAAATTTTTTTATTTATTCAATTGTATGTGTGTATGTGTGTGTGTATATGTGTATGTGTAGAACCACAGGTGAATTCGGGAACCACCATGGACCGCCTCCACCTCCTCCTTGTTTACTCTGCCTCAGGGTTCACAGGCTCCGCCCTACCAGGATCGGAAACGCAGGCCGCCCGCGCTTCCGCCTGGCATCTATATGTGGGGTCTAGGATCTGAACTCAGGACCTTCCGCCTGCAAGGCAGAGGCTTAACCCCTGAGCCACCTCTCCAGCACCTGGTATAGATACTTATTTCATTCATTCATTCATTCATTTTTGTGTATGTGCACACCTGTACAAGTCAAGGGTGACTTCAGGAATCATCCTGGATTGCTCTACTTCCATTTTACTTTGCTCTAGGATTCCCCAGGCTCCACCTTCCAGAATTGGAAGTGCAGGCCACTGCCATTTGATGCCTGGCCCTTTTACATGGGACTTGGGATCTGAACCTAGGACCTTCTGCTTGAGAGGCAGAGTCTTAACCCTTGAGCCATCTCTCCAGGCCATAAATACATTTTTTAAAAAGCAGCTTCTCTAGGGCTGCGATAACTAAAGCCTCTGCCTCACAAGCAAAAGAACCTGAGTTCGGATCCCAGCCCTGGAAGGTGGAGCCTGAGAAACCCCAGAGCAAAGCAATGAGCATGTACTGCAATCAGGATGAGTCCCGATGTCACACACCATTCATTCCTGTGTCCTGTTGTACACATGCCCACATCCATGTACACCCGCTCCCCTGTAAAACACACACAAGCACATGCAAAAAAAGCTGTATGTGTGCACATGTGCGTGCGTGCGTGTGTGTGTGTGTGTGTGTGTGTGTGTGTGTGTGTAGAACCACGGGTGAATTCGGGAACCACCATGGATCGCCTCCACCTCCTCCTTGTTTACTCTGCCCGGGGATTCACAGGCTCTGCCCTACCAGGACCAGAAACGCAGGCCTCCCCCACTTCCACCCTGCGTCTATACATGGGGTCTGGGATCCGAACTCAGGACCTTCCACCTGCAAGGCAGAGGCTTAACCCCTGAGCCATCTCTCCAGCCCCTAAAAAAAGCTACTTTAAAAATATTATATCTATTTATTATTTATTTGTGTTGTGTATGCATGCTCATGAGAAAGAAAGAAAGAGAAAGGCAGACAGAGAGAGAGAGAACATGCATGCCATGGTGCCCAGTGGAGGTCAAAGGAAAACTCTCTAAAGTCTGTTCTCCTGTTCTACCATATGACCTCCAAGGATCAAAGTGGCCCCCAGTTTTGCCCACAGGCACCTTTACCCAATTAGCCATCTGACCAGTGTGCACATTTTTAAAAAAAAACAAAAGAAAGAACTAGAGATACAGCTCTGTGGCACTGCATGTGATCACACTGCACAAGGCTCAGGTTCACCCCTCAACATAAGAAATAAAAGAATTGCATCCAGGAACTCACTGCAGTGAGACTTTTCCTTTCCAGACCTGCATCATGACTGACACACCAACATGCCCCCATAGACTATCAGAAGCTCAAGAGAGATAGGAACATACAGTGAAAACCTAGGGGACTAAAGCTGGATGAATGAAGGGAAATGCTCCTATCAGTGGCATGGTCCAAAGAGAGGCCACTTGGTCTGCCACAGAGGCCTGAACTCCCACAAGAGTAGACAAGCCAGAGGGAACCCTGGGGTCCACAGAAGCAATCAGGCAGGAGGGTGGGAGGGAATGGGATAGATGGATGAAGGGAAGGGAAGGGAAGGGGATGAGAGCAGTGTTTGAAGGAATGGGATGAAGCAGCCATAAACCAAGGACCACTTGGAGCCCCCAAAAGCTAGAAGACGCTTCCAGGGATTCTCCTAGAGTTCCATCCCGCCAACGTCTTAATTTCAGACTTCCGGCCTCCAGGACTTCTCGTGTACATTTCTGTTGTTTTAAGCCGCCCAGTTGGAGGGGTTTTGTTACAGCAGCCACAGGCGAGCTCCGTGGGTGTTTCATTTCCACAAACTTAAAAGCAGGTGGGGAAGGGCACTGTGGGCCAAGACTACCAGACTCACCCAGAAAGACCCAGAAACCATTCAAACACATACAGCCAAGCATACTATCCGTGCAAACAACACACACAGCAAGCGATGGCCTCCCACGCGGATATGGGCAACTTTCACATCGGAGAAGAGAGAAGACGCCCACAAACCCTCAACTCCTTTCTCCTGCACTTCCTCCCACAACAGTTGGTGAGGATTGGAATCTGCACCTCAGCTGTCAGGCTGGTAGTGTGTGTGAGGGGGGGTGTCCTTCAGTCTGCAGCACACACACACCCAGCCCACAAAAACAACTTTAAGTATAAGGAAATGTCTGCAAAGGGGGTGTGTGTGGGTGATGATGGCCACTCTCCCTGGGACAAAGCGAGGAAGGCTTGAGAGGATCAAAACTGTGCTAGGGCACTACCAATACAGCCCCTCTCTTCTTCCTTCTCTTTTTCCTCCTTCCGTTCCTTCCCAAAGACCAGAATCTGAACTCAGCCGAGCAGGTGACTCACTCAGTTCTTAGCATCGCCCACAATATTCTTTCTCCCCACACCACACACACACACACACACACACACACACATCCTTGTCCCAGAGAAACGAGTCGAGGCACAACCTATCGTGGGGCACGGGTGATTGTTGGGGCGGTCTCAGCACCCCCCAAAAGACCCGCAGGGTGGTAACCACAGCGCGCCGACAGGGGGCGCTCTGCACGGGGCACTTGTCCCACCGCGAAGTCGGGGAGCGTGTCCCCCCCCACGCTTCTTACCCCCCTTTCTGTGCCCCGAGCGGGTTCCCACGCTCTGCGCCCCGCGCCCCCGCCGACCGGTCCGGCCGGTTCCAGCCCGCCCCGCCCCGCCCCGCCCCGCTGCCTGCGCTTTGGGGGAGACGCGAGATGTGGAGCAGTGGTGGTGATGGGGGGGGGAGCAGTTGAGTGCGACTTGGCGGGGGGGGGGGCTCCCGCGACTGAATCGGACAGAGGGAACTCCAGCCAACTTTCAGGAGGACGCTGAGGGGATGGGGGGAGTGACATTTGGGGAGCCACCGATAAAAAGACAGGAGGGTTTGAGAAATTGAAGGAGAGTGTTGGGAGTTGGGAGCGCACAGGGAGGGGTTCTCCCTTTATCCCCCCCACCTCGGAAGATCGAGCCCGTTCCACTCCTATATCATCCGCACTCCGGGCGGCCGCGTGCGCCGATGATTCACCTGTCGGAGGGCGGAGCTGCCTGGGGCGCATTCACCTGTCGGCTGTATTCCAAGAGCTGGTCGTGGCTCTGACTCCCAAGCAAGTGGTTCCAAGTAAGAACAAACTCTGCTCCCTTCCCCACCTCACCCCTGCACTCCCTCTCTCCTACTCCCAGTCCTGGCTTCGATAGCCCCCAACCACACGACACCCCCTCCCCCCTAGGCCGAGACTCCCTAAGGGTGAAGCCAAGTGTGGTTCAGCCACTTGAGCTCACCTGCATGTGAATCTTCAAAGTGCTTTTCTGGGGTTACAGTCTCTCCTGTCCCCCTCAGGGTGACGCGCAGTGTATTGAGCAAAAGAATATATACATTGGATACAACAAGTAAAAGCTGCTGGGTAAACTCCTATGCTATTGAAATAGAAAATGTGCCAAGCAGGCCCACATGGCATAGACCATAGATATTCTTACAGCGCCTAAATTATTTCATAATAATATGAAGTGTTTTTAACACTTACTGTATAAAGCTTCATACCAAGGGTTAAAGTCTCAGAGGTATCAAGCGCTCTCTCTCTCTCTCTTAATTCCTTTTGACACAGGGCCTCACATAGCCCTGGCTGGTCTCAAATTCACTATATCACTGAGGATGAACTTCCACCAGGAACTACAGACATGTGCCGCCACGCCCAGTTTTCTGTGGTCCTGGGGAATCGAACCCCAGGCTTCATGCCTGCTAGGCAAGCTCTCTACCAAATGAGCCACATCCACAGCCCTTTCTTTCAGATTTTTTTGAGACAAAGTTCCATTTTGTAGTCAGACTGGTATGTCTGGACTCAGATGATCCTACTGCTTCAGTCTCCTCCCCCAAACTACCTCCCACCCACTCCCAAAGTAGTGGGTTTTAGAAACCTGAGCCACCACATCCAGTGAAAAAGAGTGTTTTCAAATTTGAAACAAAACAAAAACAAACAAACAAACAAAAAACCCTGAGAGTCAGAAAGCTCCCCCTCCCCCACACTTGCTCAGGTAAACCAGAGCCCACTGCTGCCATCTGCCTCTGCTGGCCAGCCAAGTCCCCCAAAATCCCAAACCCACTCATTACATTTCGGATTATAGGAAAACTAATTTCTTGGCCTCCTTTGAAGTCATAAGTTGGGGTGAATCACCCCCATTTCACAGATGCACTGAGGTTCAGAGAGTGGAAGTGTGTACCCCCAAAGCCACACAACCAGAACATGGTAAAAGTAAGACCCTACTACGTGTCTCCTTAATCCTGAGGTATGAGTCCAAAAGTATGGGTACCGTCAAACCCGTAAAAGTTTGTTGACTGAATAAACGAGGGCCACTGTATAACCTTAGGAAGCCAGAAGTTTTATGAAGTAGGGTTTCTGGATCTTTTTTCTATTCCAGGGCATGGAGACGTTCCAGGGTTTCCTTCCCAGCCAGTCAGCAGCATGATGCAGAATTTGAACCCAGGCCAGACAAACCCAAGAGCCTCCCCTCCCCTCTTAGCCCCATTTGATTCCCAATGGGGGGAAACACGAGAAGCTGCCCAAACCACACACATGGAGGAAGCGGTGCAAGCATCCGCGCAGCACGGGGGGCCAAAGAAGGCCATGTCCCTCCCCACGCAGGGCCCACGGATGGCACCCGGCCAGAAACTCACAGGCAGGCAGCCTCCCTCGAGGACACCTGGGTGCACCGGCCTCCATTTGCACACGGGCTTCCATCCAAGCAAGGGGGCGCTGTATGAGGACAAAGGTGGGGAGCGGGTGAGGGGTCGGCCAGGCATCTGGGAACCCCAAACTGGTAGGGCAGACCCTTCTCCCTCCCCTTTGCCAGGCGACAGCTGCAAGGGGCTTGGGGGTGTCTCTGTGGGTGCCCAAGAGGCCCCCCATCTCCAGTTCCCACGCCCCAACCCCAGCTGTCGGGGCTGCAGCTGTCCCTGCCAGCTCTCTAGGCCTGGGAACCACAAGACAGGGGTGAGAAGGAGGAGGGGTTGACTTGTGCCAGATGTGGGAGCTCAAGAAGCTTCCAGAGCTGAGATGTGCAGAAGAGAAAGGGATGCAAAGTCAGGAAGCCGAGGGAGGGGCTGGTGTGAAGGGGCAGTCTGCAGCTTCACTCGCCCCGTTTTGGGGGATATGGGAACTCTGAGTCTCCCCACACACACACAGACCCTGAGATTGGGGTATTTCTTCCAACCAGACAGTGTCCTGCTGGCTCTTAGAAGAGCTAAGGCGGTACCCAAGAGAATAGTGACGGCAGGGACAGCCAGCTTTGGATGGATGCTAGGCGGATAAGGTGTGTGGTGGAAGGGAGGGGCAGCTGGCACAAGACACGTCGCTGCCCTGTCCAGCATCCTCATCCCTCAGGGCTAGGTCCCTCTCTGGGTGTGGTACAGTCTAACTGTCCTACCAGATGGGTGAGAGGTGTGACCAGGTCTAGGCTAGTGGAGAACTGTGTGCTCTGGCACTGTGGATGTACGTGAGAGAGAGAGAATAAGACATAGAAAGAAACTAGAGATAGGCAGCCACAGAGGAGAGAGGACCACCGGGAGAAGGGAGAGATCAGCAAGAGTCGTGGTGAGCCACGGGAGCCGCACATGTGTGCACATGAACATGCGCAACAGTCTGCGAGGGGACAGGAGCGTGGATCTAGCTAAGAGGGACCTGCGCTGGCTTGCGCGTGTATCCTTGCAAAGTGCACAGTCCTGCACCTCGCGTCTGTGTGAACAGCGGTTTTTTTTGGGGGGGGGAGGATGCGCTCACGGGTGTGTCTCAGCACCCGTCAGCAGGGTACAGGCATGTCCTCGACCCTGCGTATGTCCCAGCCCTTGGGGCTAACCATGCCTGACATAGGTGAACAGATTCGATCGGGTGTGCACCACACATGTCAGTGCGTGAGTCAGTGCGGGTGTGGCTTGCGTTCAGTCCAGTGTGCATTGGGGCTGTGCGGAACCTGTGTGCGTGTCCATACATCTGCCCCTCTGCGTGTGTGACAGGCCATGAGTGTGCGCCGGTCCCGCGGGGGCGGTAGCTCTGGCTCAGTCCTGCCCCGCTGGGCCCGAGGGCTAGGGCAGGGGACGCCCATTCCCGCCCCCCAAGTTTCCACTCGGCGCAGAGCAGAGACCTACGCCCTACAGGGGCTCCCTGAGACCCGTGACCTGGGCCTCTCGGCCCACGCCCCTCCCCCGCTGATCAGGCCTCCTGGGTCTGGGGTTGGGGGGCGCCCCCCACCCCACCCCACAGCCCCCGCTCCGGCCCGCCGCGGTCCCGCTTTGTCTGGCAAAGAAAGAGCGAGGCCGGCTGGGGGAGGGGGTGTCTAGACGGCCCAGCCATTGTCCCGAGCGGGGGAGGGGAGAACAGAGAGGAGGAGGGGCGCCCCCCCCAGTGGGCGGGGAGGGGCTCGGGCGGAGGGGGAGAGGGTGCAGAAGCTGGAGGGGAGCACGTGGATCTCGTCCCCCCTTTCCTCTGCCCGCACAGAGCTGGAGTCCCGGGGCTGCGGGATCCCCGCGCGTTGAAGAAGCAGCGGGGCGGCTCGGGGGACTCGGGCGCGGGCATGGCTGGGGCTCCCGCTCCCGGCGGTGCTCCAGTGCCGGGTCTTAGCGTGGTCCGGCCTGGGAAGTTTTCTCCTAGTTCAGAGCTCCCAGAACTTCGCGCCCCCTCCCCGCCTCCCACCCGACCTGCCCCGCCCGGGCATGGGGAGGGGGGAGAAGAGAGAGGCTTTCGTGCTGGGGGGGTCCTCGCTCTGGGCGGTGGTCCTCTTGAGCCCCAATCCGAACCTTCCCAGGGCTCCACACAGGATGTGGGAGGGGGAGCCCAGGACTCTGGGTACACCGCGCCCGTACACTTGAGTCCCCGATTCCCACAACTGGAGCTCTCACTTTTAGACTCCTGAGTCCTCTTTCATCTCTAGCCTCGATCGCTCAAGGGTCTGTGTCCCACGATTCTCTGGGACCTTCTTCCCACCCCGCTCCCATCATGCGCCCTGCTAGGACTGACACAGTCACCAACTCCTGCACCTCTACCCCGGCTTCTGATCCTTGGCTTGCAGAAGACCCCTCCCCTTCCCCCAGCACCAGATCTAGAGACTCCAGCGCTTTCCTCTCTTCCCCCCCCTCCCCAGATCCGCCCCCCAAGTCCCCGGCCCCTACCTGCAGCCCGGGATCCCGCTAACAGCAGCAGTAGCAACAGCAGCCGCACCTCCCGCACGAGCGGTAGTGGCGGTGGCCGGGCCATCGGAAGGCGGCGGCGGCCCCGGGCCCCCCGCCCCATGGCTGCCGGCGACGACCCTCCCTGCTCCCTCCTCCCTCCTTCCCAGGGCTCCGGGCGCGTCCCCGGCCAGCCTCCGCGCCGCCAACTTCGCCCAAGTGAGGCTGCCCGGCCGCCCCGCCCCCAGCCCTGGGCGGATCGCCCCGCCCAGGGACGGCCCTCTGCGCCCCCGCCCCTCACCCTGCCTGGCACCCTGGGACCTGCGGACCCTGGGAAACTCAGGCGGGCCACGCGGAAAGCCATGGACCTAAACCTGCAGAAACACACCTATCCCCCTGCAGCCAGGTCACACATGCAGGCACCCCCAAATCCGACTAAGAGGCTAGACCCACCATGCAGGAATTCCGTGGGAACACTAAAACCATCAACCCGAAACTTGGCCCAGCCAGGCATAAACCCAGCACAGCATTTAGATCCTCGCCAGCCATTCCATGCATGTCACACACATGCACCAGTGAGACTTTCTCCCTACTACCCGGTGTGGATCATTAGACTCCCCTTCAGTGCCACACCCAGGCCCCCCACTCGGCTCCGCTTCGCTAATTAGCCCACCTTTCTTAAGTCACTCGGCGAATTGCGTTGGACAAAATCAATCGACCTACAAAACTTTCTGACAGTCCCTCTGTGTGTGCGGCAGGGAGTGAAACATGGACCTTCCAAGAACTTCCAAAGCTCAGCTCTGGGGAATTCTCAAATCTGGGGCAGGGAGGGGCGTGGGAGAACCACAGACATCCCTGGCAGCTGGGACTCAGAGCTGGTCCAGAGGGGGCCACAACATTCAGGAAGGGTAGGGGGAGAGGGCCGGGAAGACCATCCGTGGGAAGGTGTTGGTTGGTATTTTCATTCACAGCACAAGTATGGAGAAGGTTCCAGACCTATGTCTAGCTCTGTTCTAGGTTAAGTTGAGTGACACTTTGTTTCAGGGTGAAAAGGGCCTTCCAGAAGAGAATCTAGAGGCTTAACCCTAAAAGATGGACTGAAAGGGAGTCAGTTACCCCAGTAGAGAACACAGTCTACACTCAGGCTGCTTGGAAGGAAACACTGAGACCAGGGAGGTGGTGAGGCTTGTAGGGTTAGGAGAAGGAATGGAATAAGATTCTGAATCCAAAGAACCTGGGGATCACTCCTCAGATACCCCCCCCCCCCGAGGGGCTGAGTACAGAAGAGCCAACTGGTGGAGGCAAATGGTCAAGGATGTCCAGAAATCTCTAGGCAATTCGCTGTTTTATTTCCTTTGCGGTGTTGAGACAGGGCTTGCTATATAGCCCAGGCTGGCCTCAAACTGGCAGCAATCCTCCTGCTTCGACTCCTGAGTGCTATGACTATGGGCTCGCACCAGTGTGCCCAGCCGATATTTTCACTGTTGAAAATATTTTAAGCAGAAAGCTGCAGTATAGCACCAACAACCTCCCCAGGTCCCTTGCCTGGTTTTGCCAACCAATCACTTGGTCATACGTGTCTCATACTTTTATTGTTTTTATTTTGTGGGGTGTGTGTGTGTGTGTGTGTGTGTGTGTGTGTGTGTGTATCAGAGGGCACTGTATGTCCCTGTGGAGTCTCTAAGGTTACTTCGAGAATCATTCTGGATTGCTTCTACTCTATTGACTTTGCTATGGTTTTCCAGGCTTGGTCCACCAAGGCCAGAAGTACAGGCCACTGCCATTTCCACCTGGCAGCTTCGCCTGGGACCTGGGAGCCCAACTCAGGACCTTCTGCTTGCGAGGCAGAGTCTTAACCCCTGAGACACCTCTCCAGCTCCCTTGCCTGATAACTTTAGATAAATGCACAGGCACAAAGTATTTACATTTCAGGAATTAAACTAATTGAAAGTAAACTGCAGATATGATATCCCTTTGTTCCCTAGATATGTCACTGGATGTTCCTTAAGAATTATGGCCTTGGTGGGGCTGGAGAGGTGGCTCAGGGGTTAAGCCTCTGCCTTGCAGGCGGAAGGTCCTGAGTTCGGATCCTAGACCCCATGTATAGACACAGGGCGGAAGCGGGGTCGGCCTGCGTTTCTGGTCCTGGTAGGGCAGAGCCTGTGAATCCCCGGGCAGAGTAAACGAGGAGATGGAGGCGTCCATGGTGGTTCCCGAATTGGTCCGTGGTTCTACACACACACATACATACACACACGCACACACATGCATACACGCACAATTGAGTAATAATAAATAAAAAAATAATTATGGCCTTGGGGGCTGGAGAGATGGCTCAGGGGTTAAGACTCTGTCTCGCAAGCAGGAGGTCCTGAATTCGGATCCCAGGTCCCATGTAAAAAAAAAACCAGCAGAAAAAGTGGCCTGCACTTCCCACCCTCGTAGAAGGAGCCTGGGAAATCCCAGAGGAAGCAAGAAGAAGGTAGAAACAATCTAGGATGATTCCCAAAGTCACCCTTGGGCCTCCACAGGGACACATGGTGCCCTCTGTCAGACAGAAAGACACACACACACACACACACACACACACACACACTAAATAAATAAATAAATGGTTTAAAAAAAAGAGCTAAGGCCCTGTCATACATAAACATCTTATGGTTTTCACCCAAAGTTTGTTTGTTTGATTCTCTCTCTCTCTCTCTCTCTCCAGGGTTTCATGTATGCCAATCATGTAACTGAGCTTACCTTAAACTCCCAGGTCTCCTGCTTCTACCTGCTAGCATTGATATTACAGGTATGCACTGCCAAGCTGATTTACGCCTCCCAAGGATTGAACTCGGGACTCACTGCAGGCTGGACAACCACTCTGCCAGCTGAGCCACATCCCCAGCCCCTCACCAAAGTCCTCACACACACAAAAAGCCTTTCTAGCATGTTTCTTTGCTGATACAGGGTCTAACCCCACATCATCTGAATTAGTTCCTCTGACTTTGGGTTTCCTGACTTTGGTGTGTTCCTGGGGTGACATCAGCTATTTCAAAGTACGCTGGGCCGGCAGGGTGACTCAAGGGGTAAAGGTGCTGGCGCACAGATCTGGAGACTGAGTTAGAGCCGTGGGGGATGGTGGGAGGGAAAACTTCTAAAGCGTGTGCACATGTGTGTGTGCATATTTGCATGCGTGTATGTGAGTGCACACCTGTGTATGCAATAGTTTCATTTTTAAAATGATATCCCTCAGCTGACTTGCCTGTTCGTTTCTTATGACTAATCTTGTTTCTCCGGATGCTGGTGGCATTCAACTTTGGCAGATTGGGCAAAGCTGGCAAAGTTTTCTTGCCATGAAACTGTCATTTCCCCCTAGCTCAGTAGGTAGTGATTTCTTCACTTGTTCATTTATTCATTCATTCATTTTTGCACTTCTGGGATGGAATCCTGGGGCCATGGGCTCGGCCACGCGACTACACCCAGCTCTTGGATCTGAGGCAGACATAAAGTTCAGGCTACCCTAGAATTCACTGTGTAGCCCAAGCTAGCCTTAAACTCTCAAGAACTCTTGCCTCTCTCTCCCTACTTCTGCAGGTTTGTGTTCCCACCTCCATTGTAACCAACATTTATCCTACAGAGAATCGGAGACTGTGTAAATATCATGGTGACCATTAAACTTTTGTCCATGGGTTTTGGGCAAAGATTTTGATATATATTTTTTTAAGCTGAAGTAAAATTTTTGTTACATAAAGTGATCCATTTACCATTTTTTGTATTTTATGAATTTTGTTTACTTTGTATGTGTGTGTGTGTGTGTGAGAGAGAGAGAGAGAGAGAGAGAGAGAGAGAGAGAGAGAGCATTGTATGTCCCTATGGAGGCCCAAGGATGACTTTAGGAATCATCCTGGTTTGCATCTACCTCCTTTTTGCGTCACACTAAGATTTCTTAGGATATAAAAAAAATTAAAAAAAAAAGAAGGATGAGGAAAAAAAAAAAAAAAAGATTTCTTAGGCTCTGACCACCAGGACCAGAAGTGCAGGGTACCTGGCATTTTTTTATGTGGGACCTGGGATCCGAACTCAGGACTTTCTGCTCGTGAGGCAGAGTCTTAACCCCTGAGCCATCTCTCCAACTTCCTAAACTTCTTTTTTTAATTTATGAGAGAGAAAGAGCGAGAGGGCACATGCATGCCATAGTGCATAGATAGAGGGTCTGGAGTATAGGTCACCACTGTTTCCTCTTGGCGGTTTATGTGGGACCGAACTTAGGACCTTTCACTTGCGCAGCAGAGGCTTAACCCCTGAGCCACCTCTCCAGTCCCGCTATTTACCATTTCGAAGTGTATGATCAATGGTGTTTACTATATTCTCAGTCTGGGGGCAATCATCACCTCTGTCTGGCTCCAAGGCATTTGTTCTTGTCAACAGTTGGTGCTCGTTGCTTTTTTGCCCCCATCCACTGACAACCAGTCTGCTCTCTCTGTCTATGGATTTGCTTGTTCTGCATGTTAATATAGTGGAGTCCTGGCCTTTAGGGTCTGACTTCTTTTTTCTTAACTTTGGGAAGTAAACACCCACCACCTGGTGTTTGCTAGTTAAGTCCTTCTCACTGAGCTTCATCCCCAGCTTCAATTTTTATTTTGTTTGCTTCCAGATTTGATTTTGTTTGTTTCAATTGCACAAACGTACAGTTGCAGAACTAGGGAGATAGAAGGCAAGAGGTTCAAAATTTCAAGACTGAGCTGGAGAGATGGCTCAGGGTTAAGACTCTGCCTTGCAAGCAGAAGGTCCTGAGTTCAGATCTCAGGTCTCATGTCAAAAACGCCCTGTGGCCCACACTTTCTGGCCATGGTGGGCAGAGCCTGGGAAATCCCAGAGCGAAGCAAGGAGGTACAAGAAATTCAGGATTCACCCTTGGGCCTCACAGGGATATATGTGCCCTCTGATACACACACACACACAATGAATAAATAAATAAATAAATAAAGTTTAAAAAAATCCAAAATTTCAAGGCCAGCCTGGAATACACAGTAAACGCTAGGGTAGTCTGTGCTATGTAGAGAATCCCTACCAAAGCACCAAGAGCAGAGGGTATATTTCCATGGTAGAGGATGCTCACGGCTCTGGGTTTCTCTCTGTAGTACCCAAACTGGTCTTCAATTCCTGGACTTCACTTTCCAAGTGCCTATGCCAACGAGGCCAGATTCCTTCAGATAGTCATTGGACTGATTGATTTTTTTGTTCTGCTGAGACTTGAACCCAGGACCACCTTAAACACACCAAGTAAATGCTTTACTATGAAGCTGTATCCTCAGTTCACTTTAGGTGGTGTGTGTGTGTGTGCATACCATGTATCTGGTGTAGCTATTCTCAATTGTTCTCTATTTTATTCCCTTGATACAGGGTCTTTCACTGAACCTGGAGCTATGGTGACATTTGGCCAAGTCCCCAGGGATCTTTCTGTCTCCTCCACCTCACCATTAAACTGGGTTTACAGGCAGGCAGGGCAGCACCCACCTTCTTAGGGGCTGCCAAGGATCTGAACTCAGGCCCTCATGCTTTTGCCGCAAGCATGCTTATCCACTTAGCCAACCCTCCAGCCCCCTTTAGGCGATGTGTATTTATCTGTGTGTACACACAAGTGCATACATGAGTGCATGTACCAGGAGAACCTGTGTGGAGGTCAAGGACAACTCTCTGGAGTCTTATGAGCCCCAGGTGGTTGGTGACTGGTCATTGGAGTAGCCCAGATCCTTTGTGTCCTATGCATTTATTTATTTGATTTAAAAATGAGAGAGAGAGAGAGATTGAGAGACAGGGGATCATACGCTGAATGTGGCGGTCAGAGGATAATTTGGGGGAGTTGGTAATCTCCTACCTTGTGGACTACAGGGACTGAATTCAGATTTTAAGGCTCCGTCAAGCATCTTTACCAGCTGAGCTGCTTGTGGGTAATTTTCCTTATGCAGTTCTGGGGGGGAGGGGATAGAACCCAGGGTCTGGAGCATGCTAAAAGCAAACAGCTCTGCCAATGAGCTATGCCACCCCCAGCTCAAGGGCTGAGATTTGAATCCGAGTCTCAAGGATGCCAGGCTGCATGGAGTGCAGGGGAGAGATGGGAGAGGGGTAAAGTCTGGGCAAAAGACAAAACCGTTGTCTAAGAAGACCACAGCCTGACTCACTGCAAGTGGATCAGCCAGTCAACTGGCACTAGCTGAGTTTCTTCAATCAGCTGGAGCAGGTGCGGCTCATCTCCAGATGAAATCCAAACTCCCATCCTATTGATTCAGCCCCTCCGTCCCTTTCCAGTTCCCTCACCCCCCCCCATCCCTATCCCAATTGCCCCATATGAACTCTGTCTTCATCTAGCAGCCTGTGATTTCATGGGGCTTGACAAGACCTTCTTCTCTGCCTAGGACCCTTTGACTTCTTATCTAAGCAAATATGACCAGAAATATGCTTTTAGAATGTATTTTTAGGGGCTGGAGAGATGGTTCAAGGGTTAAGACTCTGTCTCGTGTGCATGAAGGTCCTGAGTACAGATCCCAGGTCCCACAGAAAAATACCAGGCAGCCTGCCCTTCTGGCCTTGGTGGGCAGAGCCTGGAAAATCCCAGAGCGAAGCAAGAAAGAGGTAAAAGCAATCCAGTATGATTTCCGAAGTTACTTTTGGGCCTACACCCCTCCACACACACCCCCCCACCCACACACACCCACACACATGTATTTTCAAACCCAAGTGTTGTGGCTAGCCTGGACTATCTAAGACCCTGTCTCAAAGCAAAAACCAAACCAAACCAAAGCCTCAAGTTCCAAGGCTGGGTGCAGAGCTCAGTGGTGGAACCCTGCCTAGCTTGCATGAAGCCCTGAGTTCTGTCATCTGAATGCTGTGCTATTTTTCACATATGTGCCACCCTAGACCCACATGGGGCTCTCTTCCGACATTCCTTTCCTCTTCTCCATGCCTACGCCTGGCATGTTCTGATTTGCTCTTTTTTTTTTTTTCCTAGTTTTGCAAGAATATTGAGTACTTACCCCTGCCTCCCTACATCCCCCCTCCCTCCCATCCCCTCTCCTCCCTTCATCCATCCATCCCACTCCTTCGCACCCTCCCACCTGGCTGCTTCTGTAGACCCCAGGTTTGTCTCTGGCTTGTCTACTCTTATAAGGCTTCTGTGGCAGACCAAGTGGCCCCTCTTCAGGCCACCCACTGATAGGGGCATTTCCTTTCACTCATCCGGCTCTAATCCCCAAGATTTCCCCCGTGTGTTCTTATCTCTCTTGAGTTCCTGATAGTCTATGGGAGCCTGTTGGTGTGTCAGTCATGATGCAGGTCTGGGAAGGACAAGTCTCACTGCAGTGAGTTCCTGGATACAACAGTCCTGAATGGAATGTCTTATCCAACAGTGGACCTTCCCATCTTTAGGTTCTTACAATCTCACCGCCCCCTCTTCAGCGAGTTTCCCTGAGCCTTAGGGTGGGGAGAGATTAGGTTGGCCTGATTCTGGGTGAGCCTTGCCGGGTCGCCGGTACTCTACAATCTGGCGGCCATTGCTGTCCACTTCACTGCTCTTCTACTTGCTCTAGTCGTTCTTCAAAACTCTCCTTCCAGGGCCAATGATGAAGCTCAGCATATAGAACGCTTGCCTAGGGTATACAAAGCCCAGGGTTCGATCCTTAATGCGGTGTAAACGTCATGATGACACACGCCTATCAGTTCAGCCACCTGGGAGGTGGAAGCAGAAGGATCAGGAGTCTAAGGCTAGCCTAGGCTGCGTGAGACCCTGTCTCAGCCCCTCACCCTAAATAAAAAGGAAATTCTTTCCCTCCACCACACCCCCAGGCTGAGCTTCTCTCACCACTGAGAGTTCTTCCACTTAGGTTCATCTTTTTGTTAATATTTTGTTTATTCATTTGTTGAGAGAGAGAGCATGCACGCCATGATGCACGGGTAGAGGTCAGAGGATGACTTTAGAAAGTCAGATCTCTCCTTCTGCCATGTTAGGCCTCCAGGTATTGAGCTCTGGCCACCAAGTTTGTTTGTTTTTTTTGTTTTTGTTTTTGTTTTTTCTCTCGAGGGACCTGAGATCTGAACTTAGGACCTTCTGCTTGAGAGGCAGAGTCTTAACCCCTGAATCATCTCTCCAGCCCCCACCAGGGTTTTTATTTTAAGCAGCTGTCTTCCTTGCTGAGTTATCTTACCACCGGCCCCAGTTTCCGCTTTATCTATGCCGGCCTGGAGGCTCCTTGGGAAGCTGATGGAGGCGGGAGGGGGGGTGTGATGTGGCAAGAAGTGACTGGAGATGTGAGGGTGTCCCAATCTGGAAGAGCTGCCCCCCAGGGGATGTAAACCCCTCACTGCAGTTACATTCTGGGAACCGTGGGGTCCAGAAAAGAATCTGTGGTTTTGGGGGGAGGGGGTCAAAAACAGAGTCCTCAAAGCTGGAGAGATGGCTCAGGGATTAAGCTTTCCTCTCACAAGCAGAGAGACTTGAGTTCTGATCCCAGATCCCATGTAAAACAATTCGATGACAACAGCAGTGGTCTCTAATACCTTTCCTAATAGTCAGTGTGTGGGAAACCCCAGAGCGAAGCAATATGGAGGGAGAGCAATCCAGGATGACTCCCAAGGTCACTCTTGGGCCTCCACGGGCACACACACCAAAGTGCCTCTTGCATATACACCCATACCCACCCTTGTACAAAAAAAAAAAAAATCCCAGCAACAATAACAACAAAACTCCTAGAGTCCTCGAAGTGGGTCACACACTGTCAGCCCTCTCAGAAGATGCCGTCTCTCAGGATAGATGCCCTGGGAAGCACTAAGCTTCCGGTCCCAAAAAGCAACTCAGGAGCGTGGTGCACAGTTTGCTAGGCAAGAAGCCCGGGGTCTGTGAGTTTTTCTGTGCAGCGGTCCCATGTCCGGTGGGAGATGGTATGTTACTGGAGAAATCTCGCGCAAGGGTGGCGTCAGGCAGTGGAGATTTAAAGCAGGAAGGCACCGCCACAGCCGCACAGCTGGCATTCCATGGACAGAGGGCCCTGCTGTGGATCTTCAGACAGTGGTAGGACTTTTGGCGTGTAGGACACAGGGCGGTCACAGTCGCAGCTCCCATGGCTTGAAGGCCTTGTGGGCTCTGCCCCTCATATCATGCAGGTGGACACCTTCCCCTCTTGGCTGCCTTGAC
Source organism: Typhlomys cinereus (assembly GCA_023101885.1). NCBI lineage: Eukaryota > Metazoa > Chordata > Mammalia > Rodentia > Platacanthomyidae > Typhlomys > Typhlomys cinereus. Next base: position 95,449 of record JALPQD010000364.1, on the reverse strand, counting down.
TAAAGGACTGCGTCTCTCTGCTATGCGCTCAGTCCCTGGAGACAGGCCAAGGCAAGACTAAACTGGGAACCCGAGAAGTTGCCCTCCTGAGATGGCGTCTTGCCTTCTGGGCTGGAATCTGGAACAAGGTCCTTGCACTCAGGAAGGGGACTGTGGGATTCGTCCCAGCCTTGGCTGCTGGGGCCTGTGTGGAGAGGCTGTCCCCGGGGCCTGCTGACTCTGGCATCCTCGGACACGTGAACCCTCTATGTCCCCCCTGCTGCCCACCCTCCTAGGGTGACCAGCTTCCCTCCCAGCCCTTACCCAGGCTGCCGCTACACGGAGGGACACCATGATCATTAAACTTTTTTATTTATTTATTTGTTTGTTTATTTGTTTATTATGTGTGCGTGCTGCGCATGTGTGTCAGAGGACACTGTGTTCTCTGTGGAGGATCAAGGGTGACTTGGGGAATCATCCTGGATAGCTTCTGTTTCCTTTTTGCTTTGCTCTGGAGTTTCCCAGGCTCCGCCTTCCAGGGCCAAACGTGCAGGTCATAGCCATTTCTGCCTGGCATTTTTTTCCTTGGGACCTGGGATCTGAACTCAGGACCTTCTTGCTTGGGAACAGAATCTTAACCCCTGCACCATCTCTCCAGCCTGCCTCATACCATGCTTATTATGTCCAGGCTGGAAGGTCCCCTCCCTGCTCATTCCAACTCTCCCATGTTTTCTTATTTCTTTCAGGCATTTGACAAAGTTACTTACTACTTTATTTAGAGACAAAAACACATATTCATGCATGGGTGAAGAAGTCAGAAGACATTGTTCAGAAGTCACCTCTCCCCTTCTGGAATGTGGGCTTCCATTGATTGAACTCAGGTTGCCAGATTTGCAAGAAAACACTTTACCCTCTGACCATCTCAGCAGCCCTGATTTTTTTGTTGTTGTTATTGTTTTCTTTTTGAGACAGGGTCCCAACATGTAGCCCAGACTGACCTGTAGGCAAGATCTCCTTGCTTCAATATTCCCAAGGACTAGAATTGGGCTGGAGAAATGGCTCAGGAGTTAAGACTCTGCCTCGCAAGCAAAGGTCCTGAGTTCTGATCCCAGGTCCCATGTAAAAATGCCAGGTGGAAATGTCAGCGCCCTGCACTTCGGCCCTGGAAGTTGGAGCCTGGGAAACTCCAGAGCAAAACAAAGTGGAGGTAGAGCAATCCAGAATGATTCCTAAAGTCACCCTTGAGTCTCCACAGGCACATACAGTCCCCCCTGATGCACACAGACAGACACACAGACACACAAGAGAAAAATAAAGAATAATTTAAAAAAAGTAAAACACTAAACTTATTGAGATAAGATGGTATTGGGAAAAGAGATAATGTGGGGAAGAGTTAGAAAGGGTCGCTCAGCAAGGTAGGAGAGTTATGAGAGAGAGAGAGAGAGAGAGAGAGAGAGAGAGAGAATATGTCACGACACACGCCAGGCACACAGGTGGAGATCAGAGGTCAACTTTCAGAAGTCAGTTCTCTCCATTCCTCATGTGTGGCTTTTGAGGATTGAACTCAGGTCGCCAAGTTTACATGCTGCCGCTTTACCCACTGAACTATCTCACCAGCCCTCAGGTGAGCATCCGAGTTAGGTCTTTAAAGGCAAGAGAATCAGTGAGGTCACAAGCCAGAGGAAGAGTGTCCCAAGCTGAGGGAAAAAAACGCAAAGTCTTGCAGGAAGGCTGGTGAGATTGGGCACTAGACAAACCCCCGCTTGCAAAGCTGGAGACCTAAGCTACATCTCCAGAAGCCCACAGGGTGGAAGGAGAGAACTGGCTTCTGGAAGTTGACCTCTGACCTCCACCCATGGGACATGACAGTTATATACATGCCTTTCTCTCTCTCTCCCTCTCCTACTGTAAAAATGCATATGTTAAAAGTAAATAAAGCAGTGTAATATCAAGGAATGGGGGAGTTCTGGGAGCAGGGTCAGCAGAATAGGCAGAATGTGTCCATTTTCCCACTCCAGGTACAATGGAAGCCACTGAAAGATTTCAGCAAGAGAAGTTCATCTAAGTGTGTAAAAGACCACTCTGAAAGTCCTGCTTTCCGGTCCCCAGGGGACCGAATGGAACCTGAAGGTTCTCTTAGCCACATGTGACCTGCCTTGGCCTCTTGCATCAGAGCCCCTAATCTTCCTTGTGACCCCGCCCCGCTACCCCCTCAGACTGTGAGAGGTGTGGGGCTCTGCCTTGCTGAACCTCGAATCCTTAAGGTCTCCCACACAGCCGGAGACCACACAGAAGGTGACATAAGTTTCATGGGTGCTGAGGGTGGACCCCACTCTAGTACTGAAGCTGCACACTCAGTGCTAGTCATTGTCAGTTGAATGCATAAGCAAGGTGGGACCCCTGAACGTGACCCTCTCCAGAGACACCCCATCACCAGAGACACCTTGGCTGGATGCAAACACCTCCAGGTTCCACTGGATCAGAGGAAGAGATAGTGGTGAGTGGGGTTGGGGGGGGAGAGGGATGTGAAGGCTGATGGGAAAGAGGAGCAGACAGGAAGAGGGTGATGGTTTCATTTGAATTGACGCGCCACCTTAACAGCGTCAGCAAGGATAGGAGGGACCGTCACCTCTACCTTTTCTGGGAGAGGCACTTGCACCCCTTCTTCCTTTCCTCCTAGGAACGCTTTCTCGGGGCCTGACATTAGCTTCTCCTCTAGCTGAATGTGTAGCTCAGTGGGAGAATGTGCCTGTCTTTTGTGGAGCACTAGGTTCAGTTCTCATCACTTGAAAAAATTTTATTTATTTAGATAGAGAGACAGAGAGAGAAAGAGAAAGAGAGAGAGAGAGAGAAAGAGAGAGAGAGAGAGAGAGAGAGAGAGAGAGAGAGAATATGCACACACACATGCACCAGAAGACAACTTTCAAAAGTCAGTTTTCTCCTTCCACCGCAGGGGCTTCTGGGAATTGAACCCGGGTGGCCAAGTTTGCGAGTATGTGCCTTACCCCCTGTGCTCACAGCTCCACACCCCCAACACACACATGCATACATTTTACTGCTGTTTGAAGCCCCTTCTACCAGCCCACGGAAGCCATCCTAGCTCACACCTCCCTCTAGTCTCATGATAAGGACAAATGGCCCCTACATAGAAGACTTTTACATTGAGGTTTGCTTCCCTCCCTTCCCCTCCCCTCCCTTTCCTCTCCTTCCCTCTCATTTCCCTCCTCTCCTCTCTTTTCCTTTCTCTCTGTCTTCTCCCTTTCTCTTTTCTCTTCTCCTCCCCTTCCCCTCCCTCCTTTCCTTTCCTCTCCTCTTTTCCTCTCTTCTGTGTTCTCTCTCTTTCCTCTTCTCCCCTCCTTCCCCACTCTCTCTTTTCCTCTGTCTTCTTTCTCTCTCTTTCTTCTCCTCCCCTCCCGTCCCGCTCTCCTCTCCCCCTCTCGCTCTCTCCCCAGCCCTCCCCTCCCTTCCTCTCACCGGGTCGCTGCCCTTTCCCAATCGGTCATTCCTCAGGGGACCTGACCACTCTCTGCGGATAGGGTCACTGTCCAACTCTGCTTCCTCTGTCCTCCTGTGGAGCTTGGAGCGTGGCTGGCGCCCAAGATGAACCAATGAATAAATGAAGTGAATGAATGCACTTTGAAGGAAAGCCGGTTGGAGACGGAGGGGGTCTTCCAGCTCGCAGTTCTCATCCTATGGCGCCCACCAAGTGGTCGCCTAGGTCCCCAGGGCCAGAAGAAATTCGCTCCCTGATTGGCTCAGGTTGCTGGGAGGGGGGCGGGCAACATTGGCTCACTCACCAGCATTCTGTCCAATGAGAGCGATCCCCTCCTACACCCGCTTTCCTCCACTTGGTAGCGGAAAAGCGGAAGACCCAGCCTTCTGGTTACCCTGGCAACCCTCTGGGGACTCGAGTCTCCCTGGCAACTGTCCCAGCCTTCACCGGTCAGCCTTCGCCTGGGTGCCTCCCGTCACCCAGACAACCATTTCCCGACTCTGGTCAACCATCAACCCCCAATCCCGTCACCCTAGTAACCATCATTAGACACCCCCCAACCATCCTTGAACTGGGTCCTTTACGCCTTACCCCAAGCCTTCCCCAGGTTCTGAGATTCTCTTCCTTCCTGATATCCACCAGCTGCAATGGGTGGGATGGTAGGTGGGGGGACCAGGCTGTGTAGGTTATTAGACGATCCTTGATTCTTGCTCTGACCGCGTCGTGGGGATCCACGGAGCAAACACTTTGCCTGCCTCTCTGCCTCTCTCTCTCTCTCCTTGCATTCTTGCACAGAATTGTCACGCCTGGCGACCACAGGCAGCTCGTCAAAATGCAAGCTGTGTCTCAAGTCTGGTCAAAACTTCCCAGGCTCCCCTTGAGAATTCAATCCAAACAGCTCCCAGCCCCTGACAGCCTGCTTAGCAGCGATGGCCTCCACGTTCAGACTCAATCCCCCCCCCCTTCTCTTCCTAAGACCTTCCTATTGACTTGTCTTTCATGCCCAGGAAAAGCCTGTCCCCCTAGTGGGGTTCCTTGGGGGTGGGGGACCAGACTAGGGTCCCCTCACTCTCTTGCAAAGCCCCACCCACCTCTGTGAATGCCGAAGTTCCAAGGTCCCCTCCTGGTTCCTACTCCCTCCACAGAAGCTACGACAATGGCTGGACACTTGTTAAATAAAAGCAGAGGGGCTGGGGAGAGAGCTCAGGGATCAAAGCCATTATCTCACAAGAAAGCGTCCTGAGTTCAGATCCCAGATCCCATGTAAAAATGCAGGGCAGATATGGCAGGGGCCCACAATTCCAGCCTTGGAAGGTAGAGCCTGGAAAACCCCAGAGCAAAGCAATCCAGCATGATTCCTGATGTCACCCTTGGGCTTCCACAGAAACATACACTTAAGTGCCCTCTTGTACACACACACACACACACACACACACAGATGTACAACCACTCACATGCAACACACACATAGGCACATACACACATGCAACACACAGGCATATGCACACACACACACACACACACACACACACAAGAAAATTCTGACCAAGTCCTAGTTGTGGCCTGCACATTTGTAATCTCAACACTTAGGAGGCTATGGTAGGAGGAGGCTCAGTTTAACACCAGCCTGGACTATGAAGGGAAAAAAAATGTGTGTGTGCACATGCACTAGCTAGACATATAGGTGTCAACTTTTGACAATTAGAGGCTGAGTTCTGGGCACATTTGTAAGAATTAGTAGTTAAGGTGAGCCCTGAGCAAGCCTGCAGGAGAGACTGTCTGATTAATATGCGAAGACATAGTCCATAATGGGTGAGGCCATTCCTGGGCAGATGGGTAAGCTCGAGGGACAGATTTCCAAGTGACGTTTATCCCTCTCTCAGAAATCCTGTGGGTATGGCATGGCCATGGTGTTGGTATGACTTCTCCTGCCAAGCTGGACTAAGAAGTACAACCAAGAGCAAGAAGCTTAGTCCCCTAAGGTTTTGGGGGATGAATGTATCAGCGACATGCAGGCAGCCTGTCCTCTTTTAAACTATCAATCCCTTCATTGACACCATGGAGAAGGATTTTCACGGGCCATTTGAGCACTTAAAACTCAGTGTGGGGGCTGGAGAGATGACTCAGGGATTAAGACTCCCTCCCAAGCAGAAGGTTCTGAATTCAGATTCCAGGTCACATGTTAAAAAAAAAAAAACTCATTATGGGGGCTGGAGAAGTGGCTCAGGGGTTAAGTCTCTGCCTCACAGGCAGAAGGATGTTGAGTTCAGATCCTAGATCCCACGTAAGCAGAAATTTTGGCAGTGGCCTGCACTTTTGACTCTAGAAGGTAAAGCCTAGAAAATTCCAAGCAAAGAAAAAAGGAGGTAGAAGAAATCCAGGATAGCTCGCGAAGTCACCCTTGGGTCTCCACAAGGACACACAGTGCCCTTTGACATACACACATACACACACACACACACACACACACACACACAATGACAGCAGAGGCACTGTATATTTTTTTAAAATAGCATTTCATTTTGACTATGAATGAGTCACATTTAAATGGAAAAATCTCCATGCAGCTCGGAGTACCACATTGGATGCAATATTGCAAAAACAGATGGAGGATGTGGGGAAACAGGGACAAGAAGGTCAAGAGTTTATGGTCCAGGTAAGCCACAGGCAGGGCAACTTTGGTAAGGAGATGTAAGACACTCAGGTGCTAGCACCTAGTCCCCATAAAGGAGAGGGGGGCTTTTTGGCCAGGAAGAAAATGCTCATCCACACATACCCCCGGGTTGTGCGGTGTCCCCCAGAATACCCATGCATGTTTCTAAAAGCAATGCGGAATCCCACTAGTAGATGTATACTGCACAGGACTCCCAGGTACAGCAGGCGACTGGCGTGTGTCAGGGCCCCCCACTAGTCAGTCGAGCAGGTCTTGTAGGAAGGTCCACATGTACTCATTCATTAATTGGGGATTGCTCTGTGGGAGCCAGTGTCCTTCGCCCGGTAGGATGTGGGCCTCCAACCGGCCCGGCACAAACCGACTGCCGATAGCTCCCACCAGCCCCTGACTTAAATAGGGGTCCTTCTCCCCCCACAACAGTAGCGTGGGCGTGGCCAATTCCTGAGGTTCCAGGGGGAAATTCCTGTGACGGAGACAGGCAGGCAGAAGAAAGGATGACTTTACCCTCCCAATCTGTACTCTTCTCACCCACCCACCCATTCACCCAACCGGCACGCCAATTATCCTGGGTGTGGGCTGACCTGAACAGGTTCCGGTAGTAATTGATGGGGCCAGTGAGACCTCCAGACTGTGAGAAGTGGTAAAGAAAGGCCTCAAGCTCACAGGGGGTCAGGCACCGGATGCCCGACTTGCGGTGGGTCAGGGAGTTCTTCAGGATCTAGGTAGAAGGCAGAGGGATGGCTTCAGGATCTAGCCCACCTGGCCCCGATCTACTTCTCTCCATACGCAGGCCACAATCCCCCCTACCTCCACCCCCACCGCACCTGGAAATCAGACATGGATAAGAGTTTCTCCGGCAACCACGGCAGCTGGAATAAGAACATGTAGTTCGATCGGAAGAACTGGGTAATATGGCGAATCGAGTAGTCTGCGGGGACGGAAAGGGAAGATGGGATTGAGCTGGGGCGGGGTTTATGCAGGAGGAGGTGGGTGGGTGGGTAGGTGACGTTGGAAGGCGGCTCAACCCTCTACATTCCTACGCAACCCCCAAGTCAGGCACACGGATGTCAGAAATGCAAGCCAAGGGGCTGGTGAAATAGCTCAGTGGGTAAGGAACCTGCTTGCAAATCTGGGTACCCAAGTTCGATCCCCGGAACCCCACGTGGAGTATGTGTGTGCCTGGTGCACTTTCCTTCTCTTTCTCTCTGCATGTGTGATATGGTTATGCATGTGTGGGAGGGGGACTGTAGAAAAGGACACTGTGTGTGTCTGTAGAGGACCAAGGATGACTTCGGGAATCATCCTGGACTGCTTCTACTTCCTTACTGCTTTGCTCTGGGATTTCCCAGGCTTCACCTTCCAGAATCGGAATTTCAGGCTGCTGCCATTTCTGTCCCATGTTCTTCCATAGGATCCAGGATCCGAACTCAGGTCCTTTGGCTTTTGAGGCAAAGGCTTAACCCCTGAGCCATCTCTCCAGCCCCTCTTTCTCTCTCTCCCTCTGCTTCTCCCCTGCCACCTGTCTATATTGACAGATGGGCGGCGTCTCCTCCTGAAGCTCTTGGGAGCCTCCACAGCCACAGGGATGCATCCACTTGCCCAGGTTTGGACACATTTCCCTTGCTTCAGTCAACAAACATTTATTGAGCACCTACTGTGTGCCGGGGCCCATTCTAGGCCCTGGAGATGCAGCGGTAAGTGATTGGGACAAAAAGTGGTCTGCCCCACAGAAGCAAGAAGAGAGGGGGTAGAGGGAGGGAAAGAGGTGCTGAAGACAGTTAAGACACTGGGATGATGAGGCAGCTCAGCGGGTGGGGCACCTGCTCAAAAACTGAGTTCGATCCCCGGAAGCCCACATGGTGGAAGGAAAGAACTGACTTCTGAAAATTGTCCTCTAATCTCTGTCCTTCTGTCACTCATGCATGTTCTCTCTCTCTCTCTCTCTCTCTCTCTCTCTCTCTCTCTCATAAATAAAAATATAGATCTGAAGAGATGGCCCAGGTGTTAAGACTCTACCTCGAAAGCAGAAAGTCCTGAGTTTGGATCCTAAGTCCAACATAAAATGCCAGGTGACCTACACTTCCTGCCCTGGTGGACGAAGTGTGGGAAATCTCAGAGCAAAGCCAAAAAGAGGTAGAAGTAATCCAGGATAATTCCTAAAGTCACCCTTGGACACATGGGGTACACACACACACAAATAAATAAATAAATAAAAATAAATACATTAGGAGCTATTGAAATAGCTCAGCAAGTAAGGCGCCTGCTCAAAAATCTGGTAATCTGAGTTCAATTCCCAGAAACCCACACGGTAGGAGAAAACTGATTTCTGAAAATTGTCTTCTGACTCTCATCTTTGTGCCCCAGCATACACACATGTTCTCTCTTTCCTCTTCCTGTCTTCTTCTTCTTCTTCTTCTTCTTCTTCTTCTTCTTCTTCTTCTTCTTCTTCTTCTTCTTCTTCTTCTTCTTCTTCTTTTCTCTCTCTCTCTCTCTCTCTCTCTCTCTCTCTCTCTCTCTCTCTTTCTCACACATACACACACACACACAAAGAAATCAATATAAAAAATTTAAAAAGAGGGCTGGCGAGATGGCTCAGGGGTTAAGACTCTGCCTGGAAACCAGAAGGGCAGAAACGGTGCCAGCCCTGGTGGGTGGAGCCTGGGAAATCCCAGAGCCAAGCAGAAAGGAGGTAGAAGCAATCCAGGATGATTCCTGAAGTATCCTTGGTCCTCCACAGGGACACACAGTGCCCTCTGATACACACACACACACACACACACACACACACACACACACACACACGTAAACTTTAAAAAAAGTGATATACTTTAAATTTAGATTACTGAGTGCCCTCAAAAGATGGGATCTCAGTTTACTGCTTTGTTCTTGGTTCCTGGTGTAGAGACAGGAGAATGGATATGCGCCAACAGACATATACCCCTGCACACTGGTGCATCCCAACACACCTTGGTACACTGACATCGGAGCCCCGCTGACCACCACCATCCGCTCCACTAGGGATGGGAAGTAGATGGAGAAGTTCCAAGCGATAAGAGCCCCCCAATCATGGCTCACCAGGATGCACTTGGAGTAACCTGGTGGGGGGGGACAGACATCAAGAAGGGGTGAAGTGGGACTGGAGAGATGGTTCAGGAGTTAAGACTCTGTCTCATAAGCAGAAGGTCCTGAGTTCGGACCCCAGGTCCCATGTAATAAAGCCAGGTGGAATCGGAGGAGGCCTGAACTTCCGGCCCTGGTGGGCGGGGCCTGGGAAATCCCTGAGTGGTGAGAGGCAGGAGACACGGCAAGTGGTCTCCAGCACCAAGCAGAAGTGGATGTGTGTGGACAGGAGGTGAGCCACCCCGCCGCGGGTTGGCGCTAGTGCATACCGAGGCCCACTATGATATCCTGGATGTCAGCCATCAGCAAGTCAATCGTGTAGCAGTCCGCGTCCTTGGGAGCATCCGAGGGGCCATAGCCTCGCATGTCTACGGCTACGACATGGAAACGACTCTGGAACTCTCGAAGCTGGTAGCGCCAGGAGAACCTGCCAAAGTGGGAGGGGAGGGATAGAAGGAAGGGAGGAAGTGGGGACAGGGGTGGAGTCACAGTTTCCAAAGAACACCTACACTCTGCAAAGATCTTTGGGGATCCTACTTTTCTGCTCTGAGACTTCCCCAAGAAGACACCATGGAGGAATCACAGGCGGAAAGACTGTTCTCGGGGATACCCCACAACCAGGACCCCCTCCATTTCAACAGCCCTTGATCCCTCTAGGGAGATAGATAACCATCCTGTCGAAATACACTCTGTGTGTTTGCACCCCATCCCACCCCTCTATGGTCTCTATGCCTAAGTCTTCACTTCCTAGGTATCCTTGGGGTTGTACCTCTCCCAGCCCAGTGAACCCCCTGGGGGTTCCAAGACATACCAGTTCTCCGGGAAGCCATGCAGAAATAGCATGAGGGGGCCGTTGCCACGACCAGCTGAGACATAGTGCAAACGCAGCCCGGAAGTCTGCAAGAGGGTACACAGTCTCAGTCAAGGCTGGGACTTCCTCTTTAGGATTGAAAACCCCGCTACTACCAGCACCACACACGAAGTCTTTCGGTGTCGACTTGGATTTGGATCCAACCCCTCTGGGATAGTTAGGTGTGGACTGGACAGTGAAAGACGTGAACTCTCGGCACAGGTGTAAAGAAGTTGAGGTAAGCCCAGAAGCCTGCAGGAGATTGACTCCCGGTGTTGGTGTGAGCTCTCCTGTCAAACTGGATAAAGAACTGTAGTTGGATAATCTCTCTCTCCTTTTTTTTAAATTTTTATTTATTTTGCATGTGTGTGTGTGTGTGTGTGTGTGTGTGTGTGTGTGTGTATTAGAGGGCACTACAGGAACTATCCCGGATGGCTTCTACCTTCTTGCTTCGCTCTGGGATTTCCCAGGCTCACCAGGGCCAGAAGTGTAGGTTGCCTGGCATTTTCATTTTTTTTTAACCTGAGACCTGGGATCCCAACTCTGGACCTTTGGTTTGCAAGGCAGAGGTTTAATCTCTGATCCACCTCTCCAGCCCAGCTGGACAATCTTAGGATAAAATAAATGCACCTTCTGCCTCACACCTTCTGATGTCCGTTTCCCCAGGTGTATAAATATGCATGTTCTCATAAACCATTTTGTTGTGAATTTCAGAGGGATTTGCAACACCCTCTTTACACAATAGCGCGTCCACTCCACCAAAAAAAAAAAAAATCATCCTTGGCAAATTCAAAGGTGCATGTGTAGGGGCAGGGTGGGGAGGACTCACCCTAAGGGTCAGGAAGTTGTGCTCTCCCAGAGTGGGGTCTCTGAGGCAGGCGGGAGCCTGCAGGCGGGGCAGCCCGCAGCACCCGCGGCGGGGCCGGCACAGCACATGGGTGAGCGCGATGCAGCTGTAGACTGCGGCGGTGAGCAGCGCCGTGGCGTACACCAGGCTCCACATGCAGGCGCGCAGCAGCTTCAGCGACAGGCGCGAGGGCGCCAGCAGGGCGGTCACCACCAACTCCGGCATGTCGCCGCGCCCGGGCACCGCGGCCGAGCTGTCTGCGTCCGGAGGACCAGCCGCCGCGGGCGGTGCGGGCAGCAGCGGGGAGGCGGGATCGGATGTCGCCTCCGACACCTGACCGCTACCCTTGTTCTGGGGTCCCACGGTGGGGTCGCCGTCCGGGCTCGCGGGAGCCGCTGGGGGAAGAGATGGGCGACTCATTCAGAAACGGCCATCGTACATGACTAGCTTCGAGTGGCAGGTGAACACACCTGGGCGCGACAGGGAGAGTCTAGCCGGCAAAGGTGGAGCCGGGTAAAGGGACCTGGCTTCTGAGGTTTGGGGAGGTGCACACCGTGGGCGGGGCTTAAAAAGACTTGGATGCAGCTGATGGATAGGTGGCCGCGGCGGGGGTGGTGGTGGAATAAAAGGGCTCCCCGTCCTAGAATCCGGGGCCGATGGAGAGATTCTAGGAGAGGCAGAGGCTTAGGTGATCTCAAGAAAAGAAAGGATTAGGGCTGGAGAGATGGCTCAGGGGTTGTGACTCTGTCTCACAAGCAGAAGGTTCTGAGTTCGGATCCCCGGTCCTACATAAAAAAAGAATAAAAACAAAATAGAGGTGCCAAGTGACCTCTATTTCAGTAAAAAGAAAAGAAAGGACCAAAGTGACATGGGCGGATCCCTGAGTGAAGCGTTTGCGGGACGCCTGCAATTGAGCCCAGGCGCTTTGCAAGGACTAGGGGGCGTGGCTTTTGTAGGTGCACGGTGTGTGTGTGTGTGTGTGTGTGTGTGTGTGTGTGTGTGTGTGTGTGTGTGTGTGTGTGTGTGTGTGAATTGGGTGGAGCCCAGAGGCGGAGAAAGACCAAGGCTGGGCTTGGGGGCGAAGTCCAGGTTAAGGAACTGGGGTTCGTCCTAGAGCCAGAGAGAGGGGCCGAATCCCAATAAAGTGGAGTTGGGTAGGCCAGAGACCTACCAGACAGAGACCCGAGGAGTAGTTAGGGAAAGTGGAGGATCGGAGGTGGGGGGAGACAGCCATTGCAGAGGCCCGTGGTAGTTCGGGGATTCCCAGTCACCAAGTGCTCTCCGTCTCTGAGCGCACGAGTCTCCCCGCAATGTGGCTCTCGATAAGCCCCACCGACCAGCTCCCTTTACCCAGCCCGGGTTCCAACGGCGGGTCCAGAGGCCACGATCCGATGCATTCCTCCTGTTGGCCGAGCGGGCTGATTGGCCCGCCCCTACTCAACTGTGATTGGACGGCAGCGGCCATTGATGTCCAAGAGACCACAGGTCTCGGGCGAGGGAATCCAAATGGCAGATGATGATAAGCCGGAGCGGTAGGAGAAGGTAGACCTGCCTCTATAGAGAAGGACGGGCCACACCTGGACGAAGCTGGAAGAGAGATTGGGTCACACTGGGAATCAGGTGCAAAGAGGAAAAGCTGGGCAGGACCCAGCATGATGGCTATCCAGTCATAAGAGCCCTGCCCCAACGAGACTCGAGCTTCTTCCTGTTTTGCAACCTTCCTTGTGCTCGGTGACCATTTTTAGCGATGTGTCTATGAGATAACTTTTATAGAAACGCTCTTACGTGTAGGTCGCATTATCATAGGCCTTTTTGCATGACAGGTTATGATGAACCTGAAATTCAGGAATGGAGTCATTAGCCAAAAGTCACACATCTGGTTTAGCAGCACTTTACCGAAAGAAAGCAGCAATTAGCGGCTCATCCTCTCCACCCACCCACCTACTGCACCTCCCCACGCCACAGCCATTGGGACGTTTTCTTTCAACTTTCTTCCGGTCTGTCTATGGACTTCTGTAATTGCAATACTAGGGATTAAACCCAGGCCTTGCACATGCGTGTAAGGAAGTTCAACACAATTATGTCCTTTAAACATTTTGTTGTTGTTTTTAGAAACTCCTACTTATGGGTTGGGGAAATGGTTGAGGGGTTAAAGCCTTTGCCTCACAAGCAAAAGGACCTGAGTTTGAATTCTCACACCCCACGTTAAAAAAAAAAAAAGCCAGGTGGATATAACTGAGGCCTGTAATTCCAGCCCTGGATGGCAGAGCTTGGGAAACCTCAGACCAAAGCAATAAGGAGGTAGAGCAATCCGGGGGGATTCTAAATGTCATCTTTGGGCCTCCACAGGCACACACACTCAAGTGTCCTCGTGTATACATGTCAACACCCTTGCACACCCACACAAAGGAGGAATTCATAATTACTTATGAATGCTGATATAATGGGCTACTATTATACCAAGACAAAGTTGATACACTTCTATAATAGGCTACTAAACTTGTAGTGATATCTACTTCAGGTATAGGTAGATGCAAAAATATCCCGGTAAGATTAAGCCAAAAAATTCAGTGCCATTACATTATACAAAGTTCAAAATCTTGTAGTTTCATATTACAAACATCTTGGTGTTTAGGGACACAAACATGTAAGATGAAACTAGAAAAGCAAACACAGTATTTTTTTTTTCTTTCATGATTATGTGTTTGTGTTGTATGAATTACTTTTCCTGGGGAGAGGCCACACACAACCGTCTACCCACTCCAGATAGGTACAACTTGATGAACTGAATTTATCGAGGTTACTAACAAGAGCAGGGACAATTCAAGGGTAGCTACATCACTAGAAAGCCCCCCCCCCAGCATGAGTGAGACTCATGTAAGCTGCACTCCTGCAGCTTTCTTCCCTGTTCTGGGGTCTCCTTCATACTGCCCATAACCCGCTGCTGAGCGGTCCCCCCTCTTAAGCTTGGTTGACAGAAGGGCCCATCTCTCCTAGTTGTTGTTCACACTTTTCCCACATCCTAGGGGAAGCCCCGCCCCCCAATTTATTCTTCTCAGGAGCTTCCTGAAAAATAACAGTTGTTTACTTACAGAGACTGGGGGCAAAGGTCAGAATCGCTGCCCAGAAGGAAAAGGGCCATTGGGTGGCATGGGTGCGTGCATGTTTGCATGTGGGTGATGCACATGAATGTGTGTACTTACACAAGTGCACTTGAGCATGTGTGTGAGAGCCAAGAATGACATGGGGAATCATCCTTAATTTTTCTTCCGTCCCATTGTTGTGAGCCTGTGTATCTCATTAAACCCAGAGCATGTCATTTGGTGTAGTCTGACTAGCTAGCTTGCTCTGGGGATTCCAAGTTTCCATTCTCTAGGGCTAGAATGACAGAAGGGTCACCACACCCACCTTGTATTTTTCTGTGGGATGTGGGAATCTGAACTCCAGGCCTTTTGCTTGTGAGGCACAGGCTGTAATTACTGAGCCATCTCCCCAAATCCAAACATAATAGAGAACGGTGACTCATAAGGTGAGGGAACAGTATGAGATCAGATCAGTTCTACATGGAAATTCCACTCCATTAATTTTTTCCTTAGGAAGTATTGGACCACACATGTCCATGTTGTCACAATTCTTTATAAGTAACAGTTCTCATTAACACGATTTGTAATTGCTTAATATCTGATAAAAATGAATGATGTAGTAGAAAGACTCCAACAGAAGGCTGGGGAAATGGCTCAGTTGATTAAAGCTGTTGCCTGGAAAACAAAAGGACCTGAGTTCAGATCCTCAGATGCCAGATAAAAATGCCAAGAGAAAATGGCAGCAGCCTGCAATTCTACTCTTGGAAAGATGGAGCCTAGGAAACTCCAGAACAAAGCAGTAAAGGATAGAGCAATCCAGAATGATTCCTGATGTCATCTTTGGACTTCTACAGTTGCACACACTCTTGTATACACACACATACACACATATCCACATGAAAACACACACATACCCCCATGCATGCATGGAGAAAAAGATTCCAACAAGAAAATGGCAGGGGAACAATAACATTATTTAGTGATTGGTTGATATCTGATAAACGTATTGCTTATGAAGATCTCCACCAGAATGCAGGTCAATGTAATATCTGTTGCTGTTAGTGACAAGAATTAAAATAAATCTAGGACATAGATATAGGAGGACTTTGAAGGGCTTAGGCAATGATGGTGGGAAGATGGAGGAAGAATAAATGGAGCATTTTGTATCCGTGTATGAAACTGTCATGAGAACCCATCCATAAAGTGACCCAGGAATGAGGACAGTGGCACCTGTCACTGCTGGAAGGCTCAGCTGGCAAGAAACAATCTAGTCTATTGCTTGTCATTCCTGTTTCTCATGCCCTTTTTTGCCTTAAAGGTTGGGTCTTGTTGTGTAGTCCGAGCTGAAGCTTGCCTACCTGCCAAGCACTGGGATTATAGCATGTGACAACTCTCCCTAGCTTTCTAATTTGAGACAGGATCTTGTTTAGTCAGGCTGGTCTTGAACTTGTGATCCTCCAAGCTTCAGCCTCTGGAGGGACCATCGGGGTGTACTACATGGGTCTTCCTTGATTTGTCAACTTGGAACATTAGCCAGTGAGCCGAACATACCACCACCACCACCGGACATAGTTTCTACTTTTAGTCTGTTGGTTGCCTCCAACTTATAAACACTCCATTCAGGTTAGGGAGATGAGGGCTCAGGATTTAAGTTAAAGCCTTTGTCTCGTAAACAAAAGGACCTGAGTTTGGGATTCCCAAATCCCAGGAAAAAATGAAAGGTGGGCATGACATCAACTCCCAGAGCGAAGCAGTAGAGGAAGAGCAATCCAGGATGACTCTCACCTCTGTACTTCACAGGCGCACTCAGATGCATCTTGTGCACATGATGGAACACATGCATACCCCACCCACAAATAAACACTCTACGGTCTGGGCACGTCTGCCTGGCTTTCCACTGTTACATGGCTTTATAATCCAACACAGCGCAGTGTCTTACAGCCTATAATTAAGCCCCAGAGAATGACCAATGACCACTCAGCTCTTGGTTCAGTAGAATTCCATCACTATTATACTGCCTGTAACTAGATACCTTTCTTTTCTTTTCTTTTTTTTTAAATTTTTTATTATTATTTATTCAACTGTGCGCATGTGCGTGTGTATGTGCGTGCGCGTGTGTCTGTGTGTGTGTGTTTCTGTAGAACCACGGACGAATTCGCGAACCACCATGGACGCCTCCACCTCCTTCTGCCCTGGGATTCACAGGCTCCGCCCTACCAGGACCAGAAGCGCAGACCACCCCCGCTACCGCCTGGCGTCTATACGTGGGATCTAGGAACCGAACTCAGGACCTTCCGCCTGCAAGGCGGAGGCTTAACCCCTGAGCCACCTCTCCAGCCCCTTTCTTTTCTTGTGATTGATTGGTCAATCTTACCTTTTCTTGGGGGTGGGAGTTTCACTTCGTAGCCCAGCCTCACCTTAAATTCACAATCCAGCCCCTCCCTCCCCTGCACTCCAGGGAATGTTGAAACACTGATGTGAATTGTCACATCCAGCTAACTTCCCTTCAACCCTCTCCATAACATCAGTCTGTCAACTTGATGTCCCTGCAATCCGGCTGCATGCTGCGGGAGAGGGCCCCTGAGACACCCTTGCTTTTCTCACTTATCCACTCCTTTCTATTCTACCCTCAAAAAAGACAGAAGTAATCACAGGAGAATGATGTCATATTCAGTACAAATGTTTATTTTTTTTGCAATGAGAACTGCACAAAAAAAAAAGCCGTTAGTATATAAGTGAAAAGTCTACGAATTCCCTTCTACAAATGTCTAAAGTGTTTTAATACAAGTCTCAGATTCACTGACATAATTATTGGCCAAGCGATCCGTGCATACAGTACAGTGGGGGCTTGTACACACTTCTTACTCTTGTATAGGACTAAGATTTTGAATACTGTAGGGGTGGGGGTGGGGTGTTGGAAAATGGCCAGAGAAATGAAACGGATCCCAGTTCCAATGACAACTCAGAACACCCATCGGGAAGGTGTGGAGACCATTTAAATCTCTAGCAGGAAGGACCAAATGAAACCACCTCCTCAACTCAATACTGAGACCCAGCTTCTGAACAAGACAACAGAGTGGAATGTGGCAGAAGTCCCACAGGATCTGTGGAATGGTACAGGAAGTGAGATAGGACCTTAGCAAATTGGGGGGGTGGGGGGGAAGGGTAGGAGATGGATTGGCTGGGCACCTAGAATCACACACCCTCAGAGAAGTGTCCTTTCTGGTTAATACATGGTGCTAAGTGGTTTCAAGTGGTTTTTCTCTACACACATATGTATTGTGCATGTTACACCTTAGAGGCTGTTTTTGGGTTCCACCCATGCCTTGGGGCTCAAGCATGTGTGTATGGTTGTGCGTACAGGTAGGGAGGTCTCTGGGGGTTTTCTCAGTGGAAATGTATGTATGTAGGGGAATGAGGACCCTGTGGGGGGCAGAGGATGGAATTTACTAAAAGTATCTGGTTAGCCCTGAGCTTAAAATGAAATTAGGAGTCAGAGGCAAGTAAGGGAGAGAACGTGTCCCAAATCCTGGGGGGACTGAGATCAGGAGAAAGTTAGGGCAATGGAAAGAATGTGGGCAGGGTTTTGGCCGTGGATCTCCTGAGGCACATTACCTGCCACATTCAGGGGTGTCTGGGGTCCCTGTCACAGCTGCAGCTTGCAAACAGAGGGACAGGCCACTGCAGAGGGGTTCTGTGGCCACTGATGGTAGCTCTTGGGGTTCTGGGTCTAGTCTAGGCAAATAAGGAAACCTAGTTGGTTCACAAAGAAATGTCAGGGAGACGCCAGCATTAAAAAAGAGAGATGTGTTTATTCCATGATCAGTACAGACCAAATGCATGTTCACCGTATGAAAGTCAAACCAGTCAGTGACTCCAGAGTTTGGCCAACACCGAGGCACCAGCATTGTGGTGTAGAGCGGGTTCTCATGGCACGCATAACCTCACCAAGGGCTCTGATTATAAAAACAAAAACAAAAACAAAACAAAAAAGAGAGAGAGAGAAAAAAAGATGGACAGGAAGGAGCAGACGGCTAGTGGGCCCAGGCGCTGGGCTTGAGGGGAAGGGGCTCTGTCTCAGTCTGACAGACTCCCAGAGCCTGGGCCCATCTCATTCCCAGGCTCTTCCTGTCTTAGTTAAAAACAAACAGATCGGATATTAGAAAAGAGAAGCCAACACATAAAAGGGGATGGAGAAAAAGAAATGAAAGTTTTCTGGTTTTATAATTAAAAATAGACTAATAAAGTTTGCAACTGAATATAGGCAGAATTTTTTTGCTTTTTGTTTTTTTTTTTTGATTTTTTTCTTTTAGTTTAGTTTTTTTTTTTTTACACCAGTCTGGTGGAGTCACCAACAAACTTCAAACAAAGATATGCCAACTATGTTCACTATACAGTACAGCCACGGTCACACACTACCCACAGCGCGGTGGGAGCCGCCGCTCCATGAGGAGACGATCACACCTTCGGAGAGAAGCAGTGCCACTGTGTCTGAAGGAGAGAATTAAAAATAAAATAAAATCCAACGAAAAATATATATATATAGGAAAATAAAACAAAACAAAATCAGAAACACAGGCAGGGAAGGACTGACTTTGGTTGGTGGCCTCACGCCCTCGGTGAGGCCCCGCCACACATGTGGACGGTCGCCTCGATCTGAGCTGCCGTGGACACTGCCACAGCACAATTCCCTTTTGCACAAGTGAACACTTACAGAGAGCGGCTCTCAATTAAAGGCTTGTGGGGGGAGAGAAGAGGGGTCTGTTGAAGGCAAAGTCAGTGCCAGCAAGAGAGCGGGCCATGGCCCTTCTGCTCCAGCACACAGGCCTGCCCTGGCCTCCTGGGAGTGGGCAGTGGTGGCTGGGCCAGGGGAAGGACGTCACAAACGTCATGTTCTCAGGGACAGAAAACCAGTCACGGTGGTGGCAGCGACAGTGTTCTGTGTATACTGCAGAGACATGTGACGCAGAGAACGGCCCCTTCCCTGCACGTAGGCGCGCAGGCCTTCGGTCCTGCCGGCACTTGCTCGCTTGGAGGCGTGCTGTGAGCTGACGTCTTGAGAGGGGATGGAGGGTGGTGGGTGGTGGCCGTCTGTCCGGCTGGCTGTAAGGCAGATGGGCTCTGCAATCCTCAGCTGCCCGTCAGGCCTGCCTCGGGCATAGCATGCAGAAGAGCCAGGTCCAGAGACACCCCTGGCCACTGCTACCGCCTCCACTGCCTGCCGCCCTAACACTATGGAGAGTCAACGCTTTGCCAGGAAAGTCAAGTCACCTAGATGCTCTCAGAAAAGGTTTTCTTCAAATATCGACAAAAGATCACTCTGGAAATTCATGTCAATTGTAGCTGCCATCTGGAGGGAAAAAGTAAGGCAGGAATGAGATATGGTGCCCTGCATCACCTGTGCTCCCATGCCACCCTGGTTCGGCCTCCTCTGGAGCCATCTAGGACAAACCCCAGCTGTTTCGGAGAGCAGAGAGCAGCCTGGCATACAGCCATGTGTCTGGCCATGGCCAGTCTTCCCTTCCAGGTCCCACAGCTCTCACCCCGGATTTCTGGGTAGATTTTGGACCTAAAGTGCCCACCAGGGTCCCCTGACTTACTGCCTCACGGCGCCTTCGCTCTTGCTCCCGTTTCCGAGCCAACTCCCTCTGCTGGTCAAGCATGGACTGGGGCTGTGAGCTCTGGGCTTGAGGGGCAGCAGCTGCAGCTGCAGCGGCCGCCTGCTGCTGCTGCTGCTGCTGCTGCTGCTGCTGCTCCTGCCGCTGCTGCTGCTGCTGCTGCTCCTGCCGCCGCCGCGCCTCCTCATGGGCTCGCCGTGCCTGCTCCATGGCATCCTCATCCTCTCGGCTCCTGGGTGGAGCAGGGCCTGGGGTGAGCCTGGGGCCCAGAAGTACCCCTGGAACCCCAGTGCCCTGCATGGACTCCAGCCCACCTCATCCGTTCCTGCCGCAGCCGCTCCTTCTCCTTCTCTGCCTGCTCGGCCTGCGCCTTCAGAGCCTTCTCCCGCTCCTCCTTCTCCCGGGCTGCACGGCGGAAGTGCTCAAAGCTGTCACTGGATGACTTGGCTGTGGAGGACGGGGTGGTCGGATGCTTCTGCACCAGGCTGGCCCAGGAGCCCATGTTTTTGATTTTCAGGTCCTGTAGGACACAGGTAATGACAGGGGATGGTGAGGGTCTGCTATGCATGAAGGGCGCAGTGGAGGGAGGGACTGCCAAGAGAGATGGGCCCTCAGGGCACTCACACACTCATCACCCCTTACCTTTTTGGGCGCCACTGGAGTCTTTGGCTCCTGTTTCTGTTTGTCTTTCTCAGGGGCCCCTGATGGGGGTGCATTCTGCTCAGGGGGCCGGATCACAGGCCTCCCGACATCCACAGGCTTCATCTCTGCTCCTGGAATACAGACAGCCTTGTGTGTGCCTTTCCCTAGTGGGGCCCAATCTGCCACTCATAGGAATTCACCCCCAGCTCTGCTGTGGGGCCTGGCAAGGCACTTACGCTGGGGCAGATGAACTGGAGCTTTGATGCTCTCTGGATGCTTGGGGGGCTCTGGCCGCAGCGAGGGGCTGAAGGGCTCACTGCGGATGATGGGCGAGTGAATCTTCTCCTCCTTCACCACTACCAAAGGCTGGGGCTGGACCACTGAGGGCGGGCGCAGCTCCTGGGACAGCACAGGCACGGCGGCTGGTAAGGTGGGCGGGCACCCCTGGCCTTGGCCCATGCCTGGCCCTGGGGGCCGTGGCCCAGCCCTGCCCTTTACCTGCTTCTTAGGCTGCACGTTTTGCTGGGGTGGAGATGGGTGGGTCAGGTTCTGGAACTGTGGCATCTGGGGGGAATGTATCATAAGCGGGGAGGGGGCTTCACGGAGATGACCTAGGAAAGGTGCAAGGAGTGTGTCAGGGAGCTGGTGCAGACGCCACCAGTCTGGGGCAGTAGGAACTGAGAAAACATTAATGGCTGTATCCATCACCAAGTGGCCCAATGAAACTCTACCTGTAGAACTTACTGGGTCTGGTGAGGACATGGCCTCCTATTCTTAGGAACCAAATGCCCCCTAACTCCACCACATGGAGCCCCAAGATGCCAAGTCCTGGTGCGTGACATTTCTGCGCATCAGAATTATCCAGCAAGCTTTGCTAAACATACCCTGTTACTTGATTGCACAAGCAATCTGTGCACCAGTACTCATGAAAAGCGTTCCAGGAAGCACTGAAGTTCAATACAAAGAACATGGGTAACTCCCAACATTACCTAGTGTTACAGTTCACCTGCATGGTTGCTGATAAAATCTGACAAAACTGCTTAAGGGAACAAAGGGGTTTATTCTCTTCCAATAGATTGGTTACAGTTCCTCATCCAGCTTGGCAGAACTCACACCAACACCGGGGAACTGAGGGAACTGGTAGAGTAATTGGGCATACTTGGGTACACTTGGCCAGACAATGCTGATCTGGCAAGTAAGGACTGTCCTTCTCTCAGGTGTTAGATGGAGATGGTGTGGCCAGTCCCCTCGGCCCTTTGGTAATAACAGTGCATGCTTTCCTGCCAATATGGACAAACAACTGTAACCAAGAATCGTAAGAGAAAATAAACCCCTAAGCTGTTTGGTGGTGATTTGATCAGCAACAATGCAGGTGAACTACAACAGGATTTGGTACCAGCAAAGTGCGGTTCTGCTAACAAATCTGGTTACACGGCTTTCTTTTGTGAATTTTGAATGGTGTTGTTGGATTAAGTTTGAAGGTTTGAGACTGTGGATTACAAATACCATTCTGCAGAGTTTAATGGGCCATTTGGATAATGGCAGTGCTGAGAAAGTTGTGGATTGTTTAGGCTCAGTTTGTGATGAAGGGAACAAGGACTTTGGTAAAGTTGAATTTAAAGACTTGAAGTTTCTAATGAAGAAAGGGCAGAGATAGAGTGGCAGTGGCTATTGGAGAGATAAACGTCATTAAAGGAAAACCTAGTGCTTTGCACTGGGACAGTGGAAGAAGTGAGCACCAACAACCTTGCTGAGATTCTGTCAAGTATAGAAATCTTCTCAGAGTCAGCACAGAGAAGCTGAATCAGCTGTGATTCCAGGGAGTCAATCTCCACCTGGAGGTTATGACAGACCTTGGCAATGTTGTCCACATGGTACTAGTTTCAGAGGCATCAAAGATGCAAGAGAGAGGAAGTGGTGGATCCTTCCTCCAAGATTTCAGAGGATAGCAGGAACCCTGCAGAGAGGCCCAGGAAGGGCATGTTGTGCTGTGGAGTTGAAGCCTGGTTTGTTATTGAGAAGTGAAGATATCGGAGATGCCAGAGCCAATGTGGGACATCTGCCAGGAGAGCTGTATACATGGGATGTGTGCCAAGGATGGCTGTCAGTAGAAATTCAAGCTGGTCCAGAGAAATGCTGTTTGTACAACTTTGAGTTATGAGGAGAGACTGGAATTGCCCAGAATTTTTGAGTCACTGTGACTATGCGATGAACAAGAGGAAGGACATTGAGCTATAAGATGCTCAGTGTCTTAGCTTGATACTTTCTTACCGTGTCATAATGCTTCCATTTTAATGTTTTATCTATGCTGAAGTATTTACCTTGATTTGAAAGGATCTTATGGTTATGAGATTTTGGACTTTTAAATGTATTTATATTTAAGATAAATTTAGCACCTGTGAGGACAAGGTGAAAGTTACAGTTTAAAAGTGATATGTTTTTTAAAAGGGATAGAGTATCATAGACATAGGTGTCAACTTGACCACTGAGGGTCAAGCTCTGGGCACACCTGTAGAGATCATTGGTAGCTGAGTCAAGTCCAGTGTGAACATGCAGGAGACTGTCTAGTGGACAGCCCAAGGTGGGTGGGACCAGTCCCCAAGCAGGTGAATCAAATGGAGGGAATTGGTAGAGGAATTGGGCATCCTTGTGTACACTTGGCCAGACATGCTGACAAGTAAGAACTGTGCCTCTCTCGGGTGTTACATGGAGATAAGTGTGGTCAGTCTCCTCCGTCCTTTTGTAATAATAGTGCACGCTCTCCTGCCAAGATGGATAAACAACTATAACCAGGAATCACAACACCTAGGCACCCTCCTTTGTACCCATGTCAACGCCTGGTTGGTGGTCACAGAGGAAATGGGGCCCAGTTCCTGCACTGAAAGTGGGGATATCTCAAGGCCTGTCCCCCTGTCCAGTTTCCTAACTCAGCCTGGTCACCCTCCAAATGTAGGGAAGCTTCAGACTGGTCTCCACTGAAGAGCAAGCAGTTAGGTTCTGGCATTCACAGATGTCTATCACTGATCCAAAGAAACACCCAGGGATTCATAGCACCCAAGCATTCAGCACAGGTCAGAGAAGCCCAATTGCTGGGAAAAAATCCAAAAAGCATTCTTTTGATTCTTAGCTGTACTGGTGAGAAAACTGAACCCTCAAGTGACATGAGTCAATCAGAGTCTGCCCTGGCACCTCAATTTTTTTCTGCCTGAACCCCTGCCAGCAAGGAGCCTTGCAGTGTTCTACAGGCCAGTCAGCTTGGTACAAGGCACTGCTCTGCAACCCTCTACTCCAAGGCCTGCCTCCTGCAAGCCTCCGCTCAAGTCCTCCAGCTCCCATTTCTAAGGCATTCTTGGGTCCTCCACAGCCTTCCCGACTCCATCCAAGACACATGGTCCAGCAGACCACAATGCCCCAGATGTTGAGACATGGAAGACCGTTGGCTCGCCTGCTAGACCACCGCCCTGAGGGGCAACTTTAGTTTGTCAGGGTGCCCTTCGCCTCTATCATCCGGGTTCCAGTGGCTCTGGTTCTAGCTTTCAGGAGCCCACATTCACTGTGTGACAGGCCGCCATCTGTGCTCCTGCCCCTAGAGCAACTGCTGAGGATAACCAGCTCACAGGCACAGTCCTACTGTGGCTTTAGAGGGATACGAAGCTGGCTGGGTGCCCAACAAGTCTCTATGGGATGCCAGCAACTTGACTTTTGGTCCAAAACCTCCATCTGAATTCCATCCCGTTATGGTTTCTTGTGTCCCATTCTGGGTTTGCAGAAGCTTAGGTGGGAACCTATGGGAGTCCAAGTAGAGGTGGGCAGCGGTGCTGGGCTTTGAGTCTAGGTTGCCCAGAGCTAGGCCTCTGCCGCCTGTTCTCCACCCTCTTCCCATAGATGAGAACAGCACAGCTGCACAGGTGGTCAGGCCTAATTTCCGTTTTTCCCATAGAGAACTGACAGTTGTTTTCAGTTCAGGGCATGCAGCAAGTCCTGTGCCACCTGGCCACTTGTGCCAGGTTTAGGAGTAGTCATGATCCTGCTCTGCTGTTCAGTTTGCAGGCGGCACGGAATACATTCCCAAAGTGCACTGCATGGCATACACTGCTGATTCCAAGCACCCCACATCAACCCTCAATTGTTACACTTTTTAAACATTTACAGCAGGAGCTGGTCTGGACATTTTGTTACCAGAAAGGTGGCTGTGTCCTGACCAATGCTGAGCTAGTTCTGAGGTGGATTCCCATGCTGCTTTTTTAGCCCCAGCTTGATCCTAATATTGCCAGCCCAGTCTCAACAGCTAAGAGCACAGAATGCCTGTTCCCGGTCTCTGATGCTCAGGTCTGGGTCTGACTCCCATTTGCCCCATAGTTATGCCTCCTTAAGAAGTCTACTTGACTCCAAGGGGTAGCCTTGTCAGACTGCTGGCTTCAAGCCCAGCAGGAGCAAGGGTCAAAGGAGGCCTTTATTCTGGGATGCCTGATTGAACAACTTAGGTAGCAGTAAGGCTCACTGGGTATAATCGCTCTTCAGCTACATAGGGTCTTTAGGGTGAGGGGCTGAACTCTGAAACACAGCAAATCCCCTGCTTTCCCAGAACAAAATAATAGGCCCAGGTCTGGCATCTTCAGAGCCCAAGGGTGGGGACCACTCACCAGTTGAGTAGGGGTCTGACTTGTGGTGTCGGGGTGAAGGGTGATGTTGGATGACTTGCTGAGGCTTGGCGGGCTGTGGTGGGGGTGGCTGCTGGCCTGGGGGTGGGTGGGAAGGCTGCTGGCCTGGGGGTGGAGGGGGCTGTTGGATATGAGTAGAAAATGGCATGGACTGCAAGTGCACGGGGCGGGGTGGGGGCTGGTGTTGCTGCTGGGGTGGCGGTTGGGGCTGGGGTGGTGGGGGTGGTGGGGGCTGTTGCTGTAGCGGCTGCTGCTGTACAGAAGGGTGGGGTGGAGGTGGTAGTGGGGGTGGGGGTTGGGATTGCACCTTCACGGAAGGGAGTAGTGGTGTGGGAGGCTGCACCTTCTGCAGCTGCTGTAGATACAGCTGCATCTGCATGGAGGTGAGAGGTGGGGTGGGGGGCTCTTCATCCTCCAGCAGCACTTGGGGGGGTTGAGCCATTGGAGGCTGTGGGAGCAGGGGCGGTTGGGCCAGGGCGGGGGACACCGCCGGGGGCCGGGCAGGTTTTGGGGGCAGGGCAGCAGCGCGGTTGCTGGGCCGTGATGGCTGCTGGGGTAGCGCGTTGTGCAAAGCTGGAATGAAAAAACAAAACTGGAGGTGAGGGCTGTGTTCTGGGACACTGGCTTGGCCTTTCTGCTCCACGCTGGTCTGGACGCAGTGACCTGCCTTACATTCTGGCCTCACTGCAGACACTGCCACCTACGAATATGGGGAGGCCAGGTTCACGGTGCCCCCCAGCTTCCACAGCACAATCAGACAAGCAGGTTTCCTCTACAGAAGGGTCCTGTCTTTTTGATTTAGCAACATGGCTGGCCTCATACAACTCAACTGCTCACATACATGCCAGTCACGCCCAGGGAACAGGGGACTTTAACTGTGGTTAACAGGTTGCCCAAGGAATCTGTGTTGTGGTCGAACCAAGTTGGGAAGTGGAAGGTGGATGTGGCTCACCTGGAGGAGAGACTACGGCGTGCTGATTGAGATGGGGTGGAGTGCTGTGCTCAGGTGGCTGGGGCAGGTGAGGGGGCAGCTCGGGCTGCGGCAGGTGCAGGATGGGCTGGGTGAAGTGGCCAATGGGGTCGAAGACACTGCCTGGCAGTTGCGGCTCCAGAACAGGTACCGGGGTGGCAATGAAGGGTGGAGATGAAGATTTCATCGCTGGGGCAGTCTGCTGTGGCATAGAGGGCGGTGGCGGTGGGGGTGGCTGCGGCTGCTGCTGCTGTGGCTGCTGCTGCGGCGGCTGCGGAGGTGGCGGCTGCTGGGGAGGTGGGAGTGGCTGCTGGGGCACAGGAGCCTGGACTGGCTGCATCTGCAGATGGTGGTGGTGGTGATGCTGCAGGCAGACAGAAAAGATATCATTGCTGACTGTCAAGCAGGTTAAAAAAAAAAAAAGCCAGGTCTTTCCTAAGAGAGGGCCCCTCCTGACACATACCTTTTTCTGGTCCCTCCCAGGGTGTCCCTTCTTTCTCGCTTTTGGAGCCATCTCTGCAGAGAAAAGAGACGGTAGTGAGGCTCTTGGGGAACAACTCGTGAAGTGGCTTTGGATGCAGCGGAGAGAACGTAGGGCGTTCAGGACAGGGGTCAGTTACACTGAGCAAGGGAGTCGGGCTAGGGTCATTACAGAAGAGGAACATTACCTACCCGTTGTCCTGCAAGTCCGGGAGCTGTGTGTGAAAAACGCCTCTGGACAAACTTTAGGCCACTGGTACCATTAAGGGTTAAATCCTCTGCCTATGCAGACTGAATTAAACCTTGCCTAGTGCCTCTCCCTCTTTGGGATGGGACCGTGGGCCACTGAGTCAGCACACCTACTCTGCTCTGGGCTAACCTGGGATGTTTGCAACAATTCCACTCATTGGACAGCTGAGAGCAAGTCTCTGAAAAATGAGAGCAACTGTTGAGGATCACATGGCTAAAACACAGCAACCTGAAGGCCTCCAGGTTGGATGCTCCACGGAGGACCTTGCCTTACAGCGGCCCAGGTTGTAACTGAGAAAAATCAGTGATGTCAGCATAGGGTGCAAACTAACTCCAGGGCCGTGGGATGGACTGCCAGTGAAGGGCCCCAGAGGGAGAACCTTCTAGGAGGGAAAGCGGCAGGGCTGGCCCCATCAAAGGTGCCGTGCCACTTCCCTCTTCCTTGGAGAGGGGCCTCAGAGATTGTCCTTCTCAGGGAGTTTATATTCTGCACAAAGAAGGTGGCATGGCTCTCGGCTCCTCTTAAGGCCAGTATGCTTCCAGTGTGTCCGTGTGCCCACCTCCGTGAGGTGTGCTTAAAACCCTCTGCCTCACCCCAGATTTCCAACAAGACCTCTTGCCAGCTGGATGTTGGCCAGGGCTCCTGGGCTGGCAAGCAATACGCTTGGGAGGGTGATTGCTTGGGAACTTTCAGATACTTCTCAAGAGACTTTACCTGTTTCTCCTAAGCATCCTGCCAAGTTGCCACTCACTGTGGCCTTATGGGCTAGTTATCTGCTTGCTACCTTTGATCCACTGTGCAGCAGGTGCTGCCCTTTATTTCTAATGTAGATATGTGGATTTAGGGACAGAGACTTTTAAGACCCAATGCTTTGCCCAAACATGGCCCTGGGGTCGTAGCATGCCCTTGGCAGAGATGAGAGGGGATCTATCTCATGTCCTCAGAGAGCTCATCACTCCATGATGACTGACAAGACGTGGACAGACCTCAGCTGTCAGACACAGGTCCCTGTACAAATGGTAAAGGGTTTTTTGGGAACAGGGCTCTCTCGGGACTCTCCTGATCAGAAAAGAGATTCCATGGAAGGAATGTGCTTGCTGGCAAGACAAACAAAAGGGGATGTTTTGTGGGATAGAGGCACTAGGGGACTTGGCTGCTGTGGACTGTGGCAGCAGCACTGACTGGGGACCCTCCAAAAGGGAGCTGTGTGGCAGGGGTCTAAGGTCTACCAGGCCCTGCCTCTTACCTAGCGCTTGATGACCCAGTACAAGAAGTGGTAGACTGGGGGAGGGAGTTTGGGGGAGGGGCTGCTCAAACAAATACCGAGCACACCACATCCTTGAGGTAACCTGAGCATAGAGTATGAACCCAGGCCACTGTGTGCAGGGGGAGCTGGAGAAGGCTCAGGAAGTGTCCAGATACTGAGCTGAAGGGTGAGAGGGTGGTGTATTGCTCAACTCAGTGTCTGGGCACCACAGGGGGCGGCCTCTGTCTGGTAGTCTAACAATGTTCCCGCTCACTTATATAGAAAGGACAAGGACTCCAGCCCCTAATCACCTGCTCCCAAGAGCAGGCTGGACAAGAAGTTGAGGTGCGCCTGTGGGGGGTTCTAGAAGTGTCCCACTGCTCTGGAAAGCTCACAGGAAGTATTCTGTGTTCATCTCCAGAGTGGAGGTGAGGGTACAAGGGAAGCCCTGGGTCCAGACAAGGGGAAGCATGTTGTACACCAGCCTTATGGAGCTCCTGTGGTCTAAGCCTTGTGTTGGCGTCACCAGTAAGAGGACAAGACAGCAAAAGTGCACAGTTTCACGACACATCAGTCCCCATACACCCCCACACACAAATTCTCTAAAAAGGGTTACATGGAGATGGCCTCAAAATACTGTGTGATCTTTATTCCATGACAATCTTCAACTCAACACAAATTTCTTTACATAGGATGGCATTTGTACAAAGAAGTATAATGGTTTTGTAAAATCTGATTAAAACACTGATTTATCATACCCCAACCCAGCTCCACCTGAGTAAAGGAAACAAGAGGGTCAAGGGCAGGACAATAGGGAACAGAGAGGAGTGGAGCTCTCCACACTGTCCTGCTGGCTCCCCCGCAAGACCCCACAGACAGTTGGTACACTGAGGCTGGACAGTAACTCCTGTTGCCTAGAAAACAGGAAAACTGCCAACAAGAAAGAACGGGTGGGCACTGTCCTTTCTGGAGGTATTCCCAGGGCACCAAGCACAAGTGACAGTTTTAAGTCTAAATCACTTTCAAGTTCAACAGGTCCTGAATGTTCTTGGCCACACCAAAGTCCCACAGGCAGGGTGGGACCCTGGACAGCAAGGATGAGAGGACCCTGCAGACAGCTGGCCTGTGGACAGGCCCGTGGATAGAAGGATTTGGGGAGGGCCAGGGTCAGCCCATAGCCAAGACACTGTGGGAATCTAGACTTCCATTTGGTCCAAGATAGCAGAATCTTCCCAGAAAGATAATGCCAGCAGCTTCCCAGCTATCCTGTGGGAACCTCTGGGCACTGAGCCCCCCAACCCCCACCACATCCCAGCTAAGCCAAGTTCACTGGGAACATGTCAAGCACAGGCCAAAGGGCAGCTCGAAATAGTCTGTCTGGCAGTGGAGCTGACTGGAAGCTGGATGCCCAGAGGACTCGGAACAGCTTAGAAACTCAATAGCACCACTGCAGGGCCACTGAATGTTCTAGGAAGCCTAGGCTCCAGGGACACAGCAGGTGGGGGATAGAGATTGGGGGAGGAGTGAGCAACTCAAGGACTCAGGGATCTGGGGAAGGTAGCGCCACCTCAAGTCTGCTTTCAGACCCAGAAGGCAGCCTGCAACCTGCCAGACCTTTCAGATGCACACATGAAGTACACTTTAAAAGAAACAAAGACAAACAGCCCTGTAAAATACAGATGCATTCCTTATGAGATTTCTCATGTCAGGCAGTTTTCTGTAAGATTTATGACCAAAAAAGGCCCAGTACTTATTTTAGAACAAAAAAGCCTAGTTGGTGTGCCTGGGGAAGGTTTAGAAAACATTGGCCCACTCTACCTGTCCAGGTCCAACTACCGCCATCACTCTAGGGAGCTGAAGATGAGGGTGGTAATCGTGATGGCCCGCAGAGATGAACTTGTGAGTAGCCCACCAAGTGGTTATGATGTCCTTGCCAGTTCTAGTTCCCAACCCAGCGGGGGGGGGGGGGATCATATGGGCCTGATGCTCATTCTCCAACAGTTTTTCTATATCACTCAAGATGAAAAGACCAAAGAATTTGGGGGAAATGCCCACAAGGCTAATTACAACTTTGAGTATGGGAACAATGGCACTGAGGGAGAGCACCCATAGGCCAGGAGCTGATGCAGGTGGCAGTTGCACCTGAGCAAGCTGAGCACAAGGACCCCACACAACCCTTGTGGACCCAGCTGGTCTCCTCCAGAGCTCCCACTTTGGAATTCAGAGTGCACATCCTCAGGGTACACCAGATCTTTCCTGGCTAAAATCACGGCAAGGGCTCAGAGGTAAGTGGTTAGGGTGTGGAGTTAAGAAAGAGAGGGACGAAGAGAGGAAACAAACTGTGATCAGGTTCACACGGAGCAGCACCACATGTAGGAGATTGGCATTACTCTCTAGGAGATACCCACCCACCCAGAGCACCCCAGATGACCAGGGAGGC
Source organism: Typhlomys cinereus (assembly GCA_023101885.1). Taxonomy (NCBI): domain Eukaryota; kingdom Metazoa; phylum Chordata; class Mammalia; order Rodentia; family Platacanthomyidae; genus Typhlomys; species Typhlomys cinereus. Next base: position 65,096 of record JALPQD010000364.1, on the reverse strand, counting down.
TGAGCAGATAGCCAGGCAAGTCTTTGCACAGGGAGGCCCAGGCAGCAGGCCAGCAGGCAGCCCTCCTGAAGATGGGACTAGGTGTGGCTGCTGGGCATGACTAATCCACCCCGAGGGATAGGCCCAGGGCTCTGATCAATTCCATAACTTGATGGAGTCCTGTCCCTTTCACAGAAGAAAATGGACTTAAGCTATAGCTCGCTGGGAAGGAATCTGGAACTGAAGACCGTTTTATTAAGAGTCCGTGTCCAATGATTAGGCAGGACCTACATAGAGGGAGAGAGAAACCAGTGTGAGAGAATGGTGTGGAATGTACCGTTTAAGTTACAAGAACAGAAGAACTGCAGACCAAGTCAGTCTTTGTACCCTAGTGGCTGAACAGGCACCAGAGAACTTTGCTGTGGAGACCAGGAGCTCTGACCTGCCTGGCATGCCCTGGTGGTGACCAAATGATCTACACCACAGAAAGGCCACAGATCTCATATGCATAGAAATCTCTTAAAACTTCCCCAAGCCTGTTCTCAACTTCTAAACAGAACTGCTTTCACTAATGAGTTCCATGTGTGCCCTACCTGAGTGCACGATTACTTTCTTTGTAGCTTCTGATGTCCCGTCCCACCCTCCCAATGAGAGGTGCCAGTGAACTGTCCCCGCCAGCCAGGTTTGCGCATGCTCATCAGGCTTCTTCTCAAGGAGACAGTACCAGCCCTCCCTTCTTCTCAGTGACAAAAGAAGAAAGCTCCTGACTAAGGGGGCTTTGAGAAGTACTTTCCACGAAGGGAGGCAAAACCATTTCTGCATTCCTCTATATCCTAAAACAAAAATAGCAAAGTACAAAAAGAATCTGTGATGTAACTGAGAAAGGAGAGGGGGGGGGCTGTCTATTGTGCGTCCTTTTCTAGAACATCCAACACAGCCTGCAGACCAGGGCAGAGCCCTGGGCTGTTTCCCACCTCCACACAGTGGAGTGGCGCCTGTGTGCAGTCACGGATGAGGTTCCCCCATCTCCAAAATACGCCTGGGAAAAACCCGCCCACTCAGTCTCTTGCTGCAGGACATTCCACAAGGCTGGCTCTTGCCCCAGGGAAGCCCCAATCCATCCAGCTGTAGCTGCTGGGCACATGGAGGTATAGATCACCTGGCTGTACAAACTCCCTGCTTCCTCCAGAGGCACCACTTCTTCCTGAGGTTAAGTGCCATATCTCAGGGGCAGGCACATTAGGGTCCCAAAATGGGAATGGATTAAGTGCTTCCAAGACCCTGGGGGGGAGGGGGAGGTCAGGGAGCTGAGCCTGGTCAGAGCTCACATGTCTCATGGCCTCTGTCTCTACTTCCCAGGGCCAGTCTTTCCAAAACATCAAGCATTCCTCTTTTCCCCTAGAGCTATGAAGGAACACCCACACACTCCAATCCTGGGAAAAGAAAACCAGGGGACTAAAATAGCTGGACCATGTTCTGGCATGAACAAAAGGACAAAGTCTGCACCTCACAAACCTAATAGAGCTTTGGCAGCTGCGGGTGCAGAAAATGGTGCAGGCTGGGACAGAGGCCATGTAGTCACCATGTCTACAAAGACCTATGGAAGACTTTTGGGAGACATTAGCAATACACTGAGAAAACAGGCACAATCCTAGACAGCCCTTATCCCCATGCCGACTACCCTGACTCTATCGCCACAAGTGGGACTGCAGTGTGAGAAGCCCTTCTCAAGCCTGGGTCCTACTCTACCTGTCACAATACTGAACTTTACAGTTCCAGACTCATGGCAAAATCAAAGCTTCATGAACTTGAAACACAACATGATAGCTGGGCTCAAAGGAAATGAGTTGCCAAGGCCATTAGTTGCTACAGAAGACAGGGAGTACCAAGTAGTTGAACACAGCTAAGGAGGGAGCCTCTCCGACTCATTTGAACATGCCTCCCTAAATTGCAGACTGGTCAATCTTTTTGCTGTGGACAGTTGCCAGGCGTCTTATTCTACCCTTGTAGCCCAATGAAGTGTATCTTTTTTTCATGTCTCTGCAGTCATGCCAGATTAACTGACCCTTAGTACAAGCGACAAAAATGGGTGGGCCCTCTGAGGAATTTTAGCACCAGTTCAAATGTAAACATAAGAACTAGGAAGGCAAGAACAATTAAAGTCCAAAAGACCAAAGGGAAACATCTTCAACCCTCACCCCAGGGAAGGCAGGCCAGGGGGCTGCCAAGCTTCCCATGACGGCCAGAAGCTGCCTACTCTGACCTTGCGCTCCATGCCCACTAGAAGGGCAGCATCTGGGTTCCATTTTCCTGGCGTGACAGTCAATGGCATGTGTGCGGCTCCTGCTCAGCTCCCACTCTGCAATACACACTCAGCAGGCCCTCCTAAGAGTGGAGCCAGCCCACCCGTGATAGCACACGGTGCACTCAGAATGAAAGGGAAACCCACTGTCCCCCTAGCAACCTAACAATGCTGGCCTATATGAAATCAAAAGGGAGCCAAGAAACCCTAGTGGGAAGGGTGTCTGCAAAGAGAAGGAGCCCAGCCTAGGCAGCCAAGCGTGTGGCCAGGTTCTGAAAGTCTGTGGGCTACAGCTCCACAAACTGCAGATCCCACCCTCCTTCCCGCCAGCTGTTCCCAGGGTGCTCAGATTACTGGTTGTGTAATCTTTCTACTTTCTTTAACGGCAATAGAGGGCTGTTGAGATACGTCCTGATAGGTGGCAGCAGGAAAGGAGCTGGGCACGCACAGAAGCTTGAGTTTTCCACTAAAAAGACTGTGGTGGTCACGGCTAGAGGCCACACTCACAGATCCATAGCAAAGATATGAATGAGAGTCATGGTCCCCTCAGTCTGGGCCAAAGCAACCCCCCAACACAGGTTGGTTTCTGGGGTTTTCTTTTGTATTCTTAGAAGAGAAGGCTTTGTAAAACTTCGGTGCAATAATCTAGAAAACACGGGAAGTAAAAAAAAGTGAAGCAAATCTGGCTCACAGTTAAAGTGAAAAATGTCAGTGGTCACCAAGAATTCTAATGGAGCTCAAGAATACTTCCATTCACCCATTCGTCCTGCTGAGGATGGGGCACCAGTTCAGTTCAAGGGGAAGCTAGCCAATGCCAGCCCTTCCCAGCTAGCCTAGAATACAGCACCCCCTGGTGGCTTGCAGGACAAGAAAGCAAGGCAAAGTGTGCAAGCTAAAAAGAAAAAGGGAAAGGATGATGGGAGGCTGTGAGGCCAGCACAGGACAGGAGGGAGTGGGGAGAAAGGCAGAGATACAGAGCAATGTGGTTTAATGGATTGTGTTTCCTTTGGACCCACCAAAACCAAAGTAGCACAGAGCAAAGCACCATCCCTGAAGAAGCCTGACTATTCCATAGCCTCAAGTGCTTCATACCCAGCCCCACCTCCCATTTCCCTGAGCAGAGACAGGGCCAATCAATTCTACCCATGTGTACATACAGAACAGCGTAGCGTGGTTCTTCTCAACTGCTGTGAAGGAGTCTTACTTGGGAGGATCAGGTCATGCTCTCCATATACTAATCACGTGGAGATTGCACTCATTTCCAATTAGAACAAAGCTTCAGAGGTGCAAGAGATCCATGCATACCCATGTACACCAGCAACCTTTTTCCCAAATTCATTTCCCACTAAGGGCCTACACCCCCAGCACACTTGATAGGGTGCACCTGAGAACCAGGATTGACCATAGTCTTCAGTTTATCTGATCAGCTGATGGAATCTGCCCTGCCCAGGAACAGACCCACTCATATAAACTATGTGCCTGCTGTGCGGGTACCATGGCGTCCCCCTACCTTGTCTTGATGACAGTGTGACCACTTGTTTCCACCTCCAGCTCTGCAGTTACTGGTTTAGAAGCTGGAGCCCAAACACCAGTACGAACTCAGAACACAAGGGACTGTTAGAGCAGGGCCTGACACTTGTGTCCAGGGCGTATAGAGTGCAAGCAGAGTCAGGAGCAGCCAACACGATAGCAGCATATTGTGAAGAGGAAGCAGTTCCAGAGTCCAGAGTCTCAGGCCAGACAATAGGGCCAAGAGTAGACTGACAGGATCTCAAGGCTGCCCACTGCAGGAGGCTCATCTACTCCTCACTAGAAAGAACTAGGAAGATGAACATAAAGGTTGAGGGGGTGCATTTCCTACCCCTGGAATGGAGGGTGGACAGAAGGGGCATGTCTGCTGGGCCAAGGTTGACCTGGTACCATCCGGGGCTCCTCGCCTGCAGGTCTCAAGGCCTGACCTCAACCTAGGGCTCTGTGGTAAGCATTAGTGTCCTTGGACACGCATCTCCCAGCTCGAGCCAGTGAGAGTTGAGACTGCCGCACAAGGCATAGGCTGCTCGGCATCAGAGAAGGACTGAGAACGTTCTCATGACCATGGCTTCTGGCAGGAACAGAGGGAGTGACAAGACGCTAGAACAGCAGGTGTGTTAGCCTGACCTGTTTCAGAGTCTTCGCTGTCAGAGGAGCTGGACTCGCTGGTGCTCTCCGACTCAGAGGATGAGAAGCCCTTCATCTTAGAGGACCCAGCAATCACATCCACCTTCTCGGCTACAAGGCAAACAACAGAACGTTAGGCCTGACACAGGACTGCTGCTAGGCATGGCATGTTCCCAACTGCCTGCAGGAGGACCAGTAAGAGGAAGCCCGCATCTCATGAGTCTAAGGGTTACTCCTACCAGAAATCCCCCCACCCAGACCCTGAGTAGCCCAACACTTCCTAGTGGCCAGAACGTGGCTTGTGCTGTAATTTTAAGGTACTGCTGATCTCTTAACACTATCTGAATGGCTTCTAAGGACTCAGAAGGGGCAGCATAGTCATTTCGTACCATGATGTATTGCTGGCCTTGTGTGAAAAGGACAAAACGCCCATAGACACTATGAAACAAGCAAATGAGCTCTTCTAATACTGGGGTTCTTCTCATACTCTCATAGAGTGTGCAAGATAGAAGTCCCAGGAGATGTCACTGTGCAGTACACCTGCAGAGGCCCGAGAACTCTGGCAGTATCATATGCTAAGAAGGCAGGTGCAAAGTGCTTGGGCACAGCCCTTAGGTACCAAAAGGGAAAGCTTCCCACTGATGGGAGGCAGATACAACATGGAAGAAATGCCTCGAGCCTGCTGTGGGAGACGGAAGCTAACTAAGAGCCTACACCCCAGGAGAGTCCAGACACAACTCTCTCCTAGCCTCATCACGGCAGAGCTGGGAAGTGGCTTTTTGGGAAGACTGCATGGCAGGTGATAATCCATGAAAGCAGTGGCCGTTTAAAGTGAGGCTCAAAAGACAGACTCTGGTGCCTGAAAAGCCCTGAGGAAGGTCTAGAATGGTACTAACAACTCAGGTCACGTGTGGTACCATTTTGGGGGTTTCTTTGCCAAAGCCATGATTTCACAATGTGAGAGAGGAAGCCTACAGAAGGACATGCGGAGAGAAAAAGTAAGTTACCCAAGGAACCTTACGCCCGAAGGCCCAAGCATACCTTGAGGTTTCCTTTTCTTCCGCAAACAAGAAGTGACGTAACGCTCCAACTCTCGCAGTGTGGACGGCTTCAGGGTCTCAAAGTCAATCTCAATCTCATCGGGGTTGGAATTCTTCAGAGAGGGCTCCCGTGACTGGATGATGTGTACCACACGACCGAGCTTCTCACCAGGGAGCTTGTTGATGTCTAAGCTCAGCTGCCGCTTCTCCTCATAGGACATGGGTTTGCACTTGTCCTCTTCTTCCGACTCGTATGTGGGAGCAGGCTTGCTCTTCATGGGTGCTGGCTCCTTCTTGCTACATGAAAGGACGAGGAAGACAGCATCAAAGACTGTCTCCCCCCCAACCCCCCAGAAAGCCAGGCACTCATTCCTCCCTGTGTAAGCACAGACCTGGCGTTGTTGTTGCTGCTGTTGTTTTTCTTCGTCTTTTTCGGAGGAAGTTCCTTGGCTTTGCTTTTCTTGTTTTCCTCTGCTTCCTCTTTCTTTTTGTGCTTTTCCTTTTTCTTTTCCTTCTTGTCCTTCTCCTTTTTCTTTGGCTTGTTCTGCTGAGGCTGTGAGAGTGCTGCAAGCTGCTCGTGCACGGCTTTAAGCTGTGGAGCGAACGGGCAAAGAACTCACACACCTGGGCCAGGACAGTGGCCCCATTACCTGGGCCCTGGGTGATGGTTCTGCAGTAGGGAGTGGAGTGCCGAGCCCTACTTACCAGGCTGTGCCTATGCAAGAGGTTGAGGGTGGATTGTCACATTAATGGGATTTCTAAAGTGTCTGTGTCTACCCAAGTCCCTAAACCCAAGGATTGCTAGCATCCTCCACACCAGAGCAGCATAAGCTGGCAGATGGCAAATCCCTTGGCCGACTTAGTCTCTTTAGTATGGAGCCTGGGTAGGAATGAATGACCTTGAGGGAAAGTCCCTGGGTTCCCTATCAAGATGAAACTTCCAATGTATTCAGGAAATGAACATGCCTGTCCCTGTCAAAATAAACACACATCTGTAGATGATCGCAAACACTGGACCTAGTAAGGGAGAAAAAGGTCACCAGGGGCATGTGTGGGGTTGCTGGAAACCACGGAGGACTGCCCTGGGCTGGACTGGAGAGCATCAAGCATGTCCTCACCTGCTCCTGCAGCTCTGCCAGCCGCTGCGCTCGCTCTTCCTCAGAGTCGTCAGTAGAGCTGTCACTGTCCGAGGAGCTATCACTGCTGCTGTCACTAGATGATGGTGCGGCTGCCACCTTTGTAGGGGGCGGCACTGCGGGGGAAGACACAGCTGCCACTGGCTCCTCAGGCTCATCTGGCATCTTGGCAAAGCGCATTTCAAACACGTCCTGGGGAGGAAAAGCTGCATGCATAAGGGTCATCGTAACTTTAGCAGCTGCTGGCCCAGATCGACAGGAAGGAATGAGAAGTATAGAGGGATCAAAGACGGGAGCCTTTTTGCCACTGATGCGGTGGGCTGCGTCTATCTCTGGAGTATGGTGTTACAGCCCTTCTGATGGCCTCGTGAAAAAACATTTTTACACCTTTTATTACATCTCACCTGAAATAGCAATACAGTGCAGTATGGCGGGATACTCCCTGGAGGGATATGATGACAAGGACAAGCTAGTTTACTGAGAACACAAGTCTGAGGGTGTGCAATAAACAGCAGGCCAACGGTTTCTGCCTGGCGGTGCTCCTGTCCGCCACAGTGGCCTCTGCTGGCTGTGCAGGAAGAGGAGGTCGCACTGCCAGAGGCTCTCAGTGCAGTACTGAGCAGGGCAACTCAGGGCAGCCCTGAGGACAAGAATCCATTCCATGAGACCCTGAGATCTCCTGGTTAAGATCCAGAAATCAGATGGAACCACATGGAATCAGAGCTCAGGGGACAACTGGCCTGCCTGTGCACCTAGGAATTAAACCACAGGTGGCTTTCAGTGGCTGCAGGTCCCACAACCCTGGGGGACTCCATTATCATCAGTCCGATGACTCACAGAGCAAGGCTGAAGGAATAGAGCTGGCTTCCCAGCAAGGTTGTTAAGACCTTCCTTAAGACTGGAATAAAACGGTCAATATAGCAATTCACACATTGAAAGGGATATTCTCTAGCAATTCACACATTGAAAGGGATATTCTCCAAGTGTGTGTCACACTTCCAAGGGCAAGGTGTCTGTGTATGTAAGTGCTGAAGTTGCTGTTCTGAGTTAACACACATAACTCATCCCAAGAGACACTCCTGAAGACTCAAGAACAGGCAGCTAGCCAGAAGGCAGCTGCTATAGTAGGTATCCCATACAGCTCTAGTACTGCTTTCAGGAATCCCAATACCATTCTTCAAAGCTTAGCTTCACTCTCTCACAATAAGGCCTTACTTGGGATTGTGTTCTAGCTAAGAGGTTTGGCCAATTACACACTAGACAGGCAGTAAGTTTCCAATTTGTTCAGAAATAAACTAACCCCAGAGCAGATCTCCAACGGGAGAAGATGACTAGCACCTGGCAGGGAGAGAGGACCAGGAAGAAAAGAACTTTACACCACAGTGGAGTCCCCTAGTGGACCAGCAGCTAAGACCATTGATATTACAGCACTTGCCACATGCCAGAACCACAATCCAGTTTCCATGATGCTTTGGATGTGGGTAGGCTCTGTAAGAGCCAAATCTAAAGCCAAGTAGACAAGGTAACATACTAGAGAAGTGTGCCTGAAAATTATCAGGATATCTGAAGTGATCAGCTCATCTTCCCAGGACACAGAGAAGGTCCAGGCTTCAGGCCATAGTCTGTCTTTCCCCTGCCTCCATCAGCTTTGAGACAACACCGCCCTCTGTCAGGAAGACATCCACGGTTTTCCTCTCTAGACTGTGGCTTTTGTGGACAATCCTGAGTGCTTATGGCTCTGGCTTGCCCAAAACCAAGCAAGCAGGACAGGAAGCCAGCTGGGATAAGAATTCATCAGTTGGGACTGCAGCTCTTGACTTTCCCTCCATTTTCTTCTTTGTGGAATCCCATTCAACCCTGGGTTAGGGTTATCAGGGAATTCAGAGCTGCATGAAGAAAGTCTTGTTAAGTGGCTCTAGGTAAATGACACTACTTGACACAGACATTAAGACACCTAACTAAGCTGATTTCAATACCTGTTACAGGTAAGGGTGGAGCTTTGCAGCCACCACTCACATCTACAGCCCTCTGATATGGAGGAATCTGGAGAAGTGAAGAAACAAAGCTTCAGAACCACAAACACATATGCTTTCTGGAAGAGGCACTCCCCTGGCAAGCAGAGGGGTGTGACTTTTAGAAACATGGTGATCTACTCCTTGGGTGAGGTGCAGGGGAACCCTTAGCATCTTCTAACAGACCATTCTTGAGACAGGAGGCTCATCTGAATCCAATCTGGTCTTATAAAATAAAAAAAGTTGCTGTGTGGCAAACATCGCTATGGTTGCCAAACCATGGGTAAAAATGGCATGTTTGAGCAGGTTTACACACTCTAAGATGATAAAGACCCAAAAAGAAAAACTTTAAACAGACTTGAAACTTCTGTTGAAGTGGAGACTGAAGGAGGGGGAATGCAAGAACCAGTGAAAGGGAAAATCAGATACAAAAATGGAGTGAGGGTAGAACTCTGAAGGGGTGCCTGCCTTTCCGTTCCTTTCTTTAGTACAGTTATCAAGACGGCACTCTTCCAGGATTGGGCTTTAAAGTTTCTATGAGGGCAAATAAGGGGCGCGAGTGTCAAATCTGAGCAGATGGCAAAACCTTCCCAGGATTCTCAAGAGATGGAGAGAGGGGGAAGGGGGAGAGAGGGAGGAAGAGAGAGGGAGGGAGGTAGGAAGAAGGAACACATGGCACAAATCTGTAGATATGCTGCCACAGGGTGGCTCTGTGCAAGAACTACAACTAAAATAGAAAAGCCTGCATTCTATATTAAATGACTGAAAACACAAATATAAAGGGCTCAGGAGTTAGGACTCTGCCTCCCAAGCAGAAGGTCCTGAGTTCAGAACCCACATCCCACATAAAAAAATGCCAGGCGGGAATAGCAGCAGCCTGCACTTCTGACCCTGGTTGGCAGAGCTTGGGAAATCCCAGAGCAAAACAGAAAGGAGGTAAAAACAATCCAGGATGATTCCTAAAGTTACCCTTGGCCCCCCACAGAGACAACCACTAGAGCTCAAGTGATCTCCATGTCCCTCACATCTTAGAAGCACCCACAGACTGTGTATGAGGAGGCCCTAGCATCCATGAGACTCTGGACAGAAGGCTGCTCGGGCCACAGAAAACTCTGACCCAAGAACAGTAGCCAGCTGTGGCCTGAGGAAGAAACAGTAGGCAATCACTGTACTGCATGCATTCTTTAAAATCAAGTTATAAAAATGAAATGAAATAAAAGAGGTTATAGGGCTGGGTTAATGGCTACAGGTTTGTTAAAGCTTCTGCCCTGTAATTAAAAGTTTGGATCCCCAGATCCCACATAAAAACCTTAGGCAGAGGGCTCAGGGTTAATACTCTGCCTCAAAAGCAAAAGGTCCTGAGTTCAGATCCCGGGTCCCACATTAAAAAAAAAAATGCCAGGAGGAACCGGCAGTGGCCTGTACTTCCAGACCTCGCCCTGGTAGGCGGAGCCTGAGAAATCCCAGAGGGAAGGTGGTAGAAACAATCCAGGATGATTCCCAAAGTCACCCTTGGTCCTCCACAGGAACACCCAGTGCCCTCTGATACACACACACACACACATACACACACACACACATTAAAAGAAGAGTGTGTTGCCTCATGCTGGTTACCCCAGAATGTGGGAGGCTGAGGCAGGAGGGCCACCATTGGTTCCAGTTCACATGGATCACATTGTGAGACCCTGTTTCAAAGTTCCAATCAACAAATAAAAGTGGAAGCAGTTTACACACTGATGCTTGTCCTGGTCCCCTGACCGCACCAGTGGAATCAGAAACTGTACCTTCTAGGCACTATGGTTATACTAACCCATCTAGAAACATCCTAGTACCCGCCTACCACCCTGCAGTTGGAAAGAAAATAAAGGCCTAGAGAAGAAATGCTCCCAGGCAAAGTTACTTTGGTTCACAACTATGGCAAAAGTGTCCCTGAATACCTGATATAGTTCTGCTTCACCGCCACTTCCAGTCAAGGGTAACAGAATGCAGTGGAGGAGAAGTCAGTGGTGGGACATCCAAAAACAAAAAAAGCCACACTGTTTGGTAACAACCCTCTAAAGCCTCGTGGCATCATCCCACAGAGTTGACAAACTGAATCTGCCCAGGCCTCACCTGGAGCTTTCGAGCCATAGCTACCACTTCATGGTCAGGAGGATTGTACTTGTAGCAGTTGGAGAACATCAATCGGACATCTGCACCAAATTCCTGAGCATCTCGGTACTCACGGGACTCTAGTTTGGACTGGAAATACAAGAAAGGCTCCAGTTAGCTGTGTCTGTCTGTGCTGTACTTGGGAAGAATGGGGTGTATAAGCAATAGTGGGGGCTGTCTATAGGAACAAGCTAGCTGCTCACTGTAATCCAGACCAGGGTAAGAGAAAGCAGGTAGAGAATAAGTCATCATCTCAGTTTAACATGAGACTAATTTAAGGAGACATAGCAAGTCTCAGGGACAAGAACCGACTCCCTGGCACCTGAAGCTTAAGCACTGAGGCCCCAAGACGGCTGAAGGAAAAGGGACCACAGAGCGACAAACTATACCAGCACAAAGGCAAAGAGGAGGACAGGGTCAATTCTGATTTTGCACATCCTTGTGTTGAGAACAAAGAATAGAATTTTGTTTCTTGCTTGGTTTGCTTTGACAATCATATTCTACTTCCTCCTTAGAGCCGAAGAAGTTGTAAAATAACCCCAGATCAGATGCTACTGACTAGTACTGTGCACCAGAGCAGAGCACAGCCCCCTCCCTCCATCATAGAGCTCCCAAGAACTGGCAGGCCCCAAGAAGGATGCATGCTGCTTCCTAGACAAAGGGAAGAGGCAGAACACTGCACTGTGGCCAAATACATGGTGCTGCATGCCCCTTCGGTGCCCTTCAGGGGGCACCCAGGACTTTCCTGGACTGGTCTAGGAAACTTGGTGAACTGGAGGGTGAGAGTGCCCACCAATCATGCCCTCCACCCCTGGAGCTTGTCGGCTAACCTTGATTGTGCTCATGTCCATGGGATGCTTGATGATGTCACAGTAGTCATGTAGGCCCAGCGCCTCCACATCCACAGGCTTGTAGAAGGGCCAGGCGTAGGCCGCGTGTTTCTTGGCAAACATTTCTTTGAGGATGCCACTACAGCACTTGAGCTGCTCAGAGACCTTGCTGCTCTTTTCCTGTGCTGGGTGCTGCTGGGAGTCGGGCACATCTTTCTTTGGGGGCTTCACAGGTCTGCTGCTCTCCCGCCGGGGACCCAGCTTGGTAGTCTTGGGTTCTGGGGCCAGTGAGGGTGGCTCATGAATGGGGTCGATGGTGGTGGGAGTTGTGGTGTCTGCTTTCCTCTTCACCCCTTTCTTTGTCTGGCATGAGCATAGGCACAAAAGGCTCAGTCAACGGCACCAGCTGGTACAGCTGCGTTTCAGGATCACCTCTGAAACCAGGCCCTGACTAGGGTCCCAACATTCACGGGGAGTTGGAGCAAAAGTTAACTGTACAGGTAAAGGAGCAAGGGACAAGGAGACCCTGTTATACAGCTGTACCTTGCAGCAGCATGGAACAGCGGGCAGTAGAAAACACAAAACTAAGCGTAAGATTTGTTCATTTGGGGGCCAAGAACCTCTTAATGCCATGACCTCTCCCACACAGCCCTGAAGAGAAACAGCTAAAAGATTACTAGACAGCACTTGTAAGCATGTACTGTCCAAATCAGAAGTGAAGGTAAGAAGTATGGGCTGAGATTACTTGGCAGCATCTGGGGTCAGGACAGGCTCTGTATAAACTATCAGCAGCAGCAAAGAGTCTATACTTGGGGGCAGCAGCTCACCAATGCCAGGATGCTCACCTTCACAGGCTGTGGGGTGGCTGCAATGATGGGCGGGTGGTTCTGTACAGGTTGTGGAGCTGGAGCAGGTGGGGGTGGAGGCTGGGGGGGCACTGGTGGAGGCGTCTGCAGTGGCTGGGGGGGCACCACTGTCATGACAGGAGTCTGAACGATGAGGTCTGGGGTGACAGCCGGGAAGGGGTGAGTCGTGGTCTGCACAGGCGGAGGGTGCTGTTGAGGGGTCTGGGTCTGCGGAGGAGTTGATGCTTGAGTTGTGTTTGGTACCGTGGAGACACCAGGCTTTGTCGTCCCTACCAATCGTAAGAAGGAGAGGGGTTGAGAGGCTGTGCTGGCACTCACTGGCTGACTTTTCAGATATCACTGTGCCAAGTCCACTTCTCTATCCCCAGGTTCAGAGAGCATGCCACACTTCCCATTTCCTCACCCGGGCTACACGCTACACCCACTCAAACACAAAGACTCTGATGAGAACAAACCCTTTGCGGATGAGTAGGAAATCCAGTGTTAGCTCCAGGGCTCTGCATGGACAGCAGAGAACGCTCTGGGGAGCATCTAAATCACGCTATCCTCAGTTCCACAAGTGTCACCCTCTGAATTTGTGCTTTGGTTAACCTTGCCAACGTTTCTGAAACTGGCATGATCCCACCTTTCAGAGGCCACAGGCCATGGTAGACAATTACTGCATTTCCTGATAAACTCAGGCTGCTTTCCTTACTGTGCAGTAAGACCAAATACAAAACGGTCACATGCTACACCAAACCAGCTCTAAAAACAAGAGTTTATGATCAGAGCTCTACTGTGAGATGTTAGACCAGAAAATCCCAGGATGCCACAAGAGACCCTCAACACTCAGTAAAAGCAGTCTTCAAAGCTAGGTGTAGTGACATATATCTATAATCTTAGAAGTGGGGGGATTGGAGGGCATTGACGCAAGCATCCAGAGTTTGAGGCCAGTCTGGGCTGTGTAAGACCCTGCCTCAAACAGAAACAAGGGCTGGAAAGATAACTCAGGAGTTAAGACTATCTCGCAAGCAGAAGGTCCTGAGTTGGGAACCCAGGTCCCATATAAAAAACGCCAGGTGGAGTGCTTGCTTCGGCAGCACATATACTAAAATTGGAACGATACAGAGAAGATTAGCATGGCCCCTGCGCAAGGATGACACGCAAATTCGTGAAGCGTTCCATATTTAAAAAAAAAAAAAAAACGCCAGGTGGAAATGGCGGTGGCCCACACTTCTGGTCCTGGAGAGCAGAGCCTGGGAAATCCCAGAGCGAAGCAAAAAAGAGGTAGAAGCAATCCAGGATGATTCCCGAAGTCATCCTTGGTCCTCCACAGGGACATACAATGCTCTCTGACTAACACACCCACACACACAAAATAGACAGACAGACCAAAACAAAACGACACCATTCATATGCAGGTTGTCTATAGGCGGTGCCTAAGTACTCTAGGGAGAGCTAGAAGAGGTTCTGCTGAGTTTCCCAATTCATTTCCCCCAGGAACCATGCCTTTATTCTTCCCAAGACTTGAAGAGAGAAGATATCATGTCATGCCTGCCCCAGTGAAGATCGAACCTGTTGCACCAGAGAGTGACACTAGGCTTTATAGATAAGTATACAGAACATGGCCTTAAGAAAAAAGGGGGTGGGGGAGACACCTGGTAAAGGATCCCTCTGATTGTTACAAGCATTGCACTGGCTCCAGCTGTCCCTTGGGTCAATGACACTTCACACCAGGGCGGGAAGTCAGGCTAAGAGGCTCTCTGAAGACAAGGAAACAACTCGCACCCAGGAGCCACCTGGCAAATGTCACCCTTCCTTCTGCAGTTCACAGCAATGAAGGATAAAGCACAAAAGACACCTAGTGGAGACTTTGCTGGCCTAGCACTTGGGTGGTGCTGGATTTGAGCCTTAGCACACTAAGCAAGTATTTAAAAATTAAAATGGAAAAGCAAAAAACATTACAGTACCGACAAGGGTAAAGAAACCAAACATTAAAATACTTGGAAAAGTCCTACTTTGCTTTTGACCTAAGTCTATCAAGCACTCAGCACCCAATGATTTCTAACTAGGAGAGAAGTCAGGGTCAAAGGACTGTGGGGCAAAGTCAACAACTGAAAACAATTTGCCATGTTGGAAAAGTGGCACTGCAGGACACAATGTCACCATCTTCCTCCCTATAACTCCATTCCCAGCTATACTTCCAGTACAGCTGATAAAGGTGAGGAAGGAGCACTGCTGTCTACTTGCTGTTCAATACTCTACCTGGTTCTTTCCTCCCTCGTCCTCTTCCTTTTGCCTGGACTATCATGATCTCTGTTTCTTCTGTGGGCAGTTCGTTGATTTTTTGCAAGAAGAGCTTCTCCAGAGCTTCTGCCATTAAGACGATGTCATCTCCAGGCTGGATGAAAAGATAGGTGGGGTAGAGCTGGAAGCCCCCAACTCCCCACCTCTGTGGATGGGACATCCAGACCCACCCCCTTGCTCCAAAACATGAAGCATTGGACTTAAGCTCCTTCCTTGATCTAGACGCCAATGGGCCATTATTGTATGCTACAAGGTGTCCCTATAAGACCTGTCTACCTGTGTCTCCCTCTGGGTGTTTAGGTTCTGTTGAGAAATCATCCTTATGCCTCAAGTATCAACCAACTCAGTCAATCTCTGACAGGAGCCCTTCTTTGCTTTAGGGTCTTCTCAGACACAATTCAACCGAATTTACTAAAAATATTCAAATTACACACAGCATTTTTTGCAATGATAATTTAAGTAGGGCTCCAACAATGCTCCCCAATGTATCCCCAAGGGAGCTTGTTCATTACTTCGAGGGTCCCCACTCTGTCATCTTGTCCAGAACATGTTGTCCCCACTAAGCTCTAAACTGAGAACCTGGACTGTACATTTTGCTTCCACTTAAGTGGTAAGAACTAAGGTTTTACAAAATACAGTAAACTTCAAGAAACTCACCTACCCATCTCTTCTGGGCAATTTTACCCACTACACCAGCAGAGGTCAAAAGCTGAGTTCTGTATAGTGTCTCCCTCCAGAGTCGTTCTATTTGAAAGGGTTGGTTTTAATCACATCTGTGGTCTGAACTGTAAACAAATGATCTGGCTTCATGGCACAGCCGAGCCGAAAGGTTTGGCTACGGGGTTAGGAAGTGACCCTTGGGTAAGACCTACGTGTAAGACTGGGGGTGGGGTGGGGCACTCAATTCTACAGCCAAGATTTATCCATAGTCATGTTCACAGTTCCAGAAGACTGTGACCTACAGAGAAGTTGAGGTCTGCAGAGAGTCCCATCACACCCTCTCACACCACGGTTTCTGTCTGAGCTCACTCCTGTAAGACTCTACTTACACAGGCTCCTCTGACACACCGTCCCAATGAACCATCAGGGAGCAGCATTTCTCCACATCTTCTCCATGAGACCATGCTGCTCAAGATTAAAGTAAAACCCCAAGGGCACAAGAAGCAGACGCTTCAAACTAACAAGAGCTTTACTGTGGCCAGAACCCTCCTCCCCTCAAGAGAAACATACCCAATCCCAACACAGCTACAGGCTCTCCCTCCAATGGCTGCTTCAGACTTAAAATCTAGCTGCTCCCATCAACCCTGCCCACAGGTCCTGACAAGTCCCCCTGCCATTCCTATCCATCTTTTTCATTTCCTCCCCTTCTCCCAGGGCAGCTGGACACCTGCGCCCCACATCTCACCTTGTTGTAGATGTAACAATTTGTAAACATAGTATTGAAGTCCTGGATACATTCCTGAGCATTCCAGTAGTAGTTGTTTTCCAAGCGCTTCTTTATTGTTCCCATATCCATAGGCGTCTTAATGATCTTATAGTAATCCTGAGGAATAGACAAAGACCACTGTCACCTGAGCAGTCATACTTGGCTAGGAGGCATGTGCACAGGCAAACAAGTATCTACCATAGTGTCATGAGTGACCGTAAGAGGAACTGAAGATAAAGAGGAAGGGACAGGCTCTAAATTCAATTTGGAGAGAAAATGAGTAAGATGCCAATTGCCTGTCTTGTTTTGGAACAGGTTGTCTTTGTAGAAACTTTTAAATAAACGGGAAAAACTACAGTTTTTTCTAAAGGAGTTCTTGGGGAGACAGAAAGGTAGAAAGAAGGGCAATTGAGTTCATATATATTGAAGTATTTTAATACACACTAGCAAACTGGGGTGTGTGTGTGTGTGTGAGTTCTTACCAGTAAAACCAGCAAAGAGGGCTAGAACTACATGTAGCTCAGCAGCAGAGCACACAGGCCCAGGTTCCATCTCCAGTACGCTTCAAGTTCTCCCTTTGTCCTCGCCATTTAAAAAGCTGAAATATCCTTGGCACTAATGTTAAAACCCTTAGATGAAAGAATGGAAGACGAGAAACTTCCACCTCAGGCCAGCTCATTTCTTTTTTTTAATATTTATTTACGACCAATTGCCATGTAATCATGTAATTTGTAAACACTAAAGTTTTCCATTCTTTGTCCACAGGGGAAAAAAGTGTTTATTATTCTTTGACAACTATCACACACGCACACATTGTAGCCTGATCCACCCCTCCCACTGCTTAGATACACCCAACAGATCCTATCTTTCCACCTCCATGATTTTTTAATAAATCATGAAATTTAACCAATACTGCCCATACGGACATGGGTGTGATGGAGCTGGACTTTCATTTATTTTGTTTACTCACATGTGGTCTACCACTGTCTCAAAAGAGAAACCTCGAAATCTTCGAAGTCTTCAATTCTTTTTTTTATTTTTAAATTATGTTCTTTTTTTCCCCAATCATACAAACTTAGTTAGGTACCCAGGTCCCCTCCTTCCCTCCACCCCTCCCCAGTCCCCCTTGCACCTTCCCCCCCTTTTCCCCTAAGTCTTCTAATTCTTAAGTCTTCAGATCTTACTCTCACATACCAAACAAAAGCCAGACAATAGTGTAGATGCTTTAAAGTCCTCAAAATCAAATTCTGTACTATTCTTACAATTGTTCTATAACCTCAACGATTTCAAATCAAACACTCATTCAAACACATACATGTCATCTGGGGACAGATCATGCAGTGCCTGGGTGTCCATGGAGGAGAGACAGCATGTCAAGACACATGAAATGGCCTAGATATAGTGAGGCCATCTACCCCACTGGGGGCATGTGCTCCTGTCACTGAGAACAAGTTATCAGAATCCAGATCAAACTGGAAAGCTAGAGACAGAGAGGCTGTTAGAGAGAGCAGACCTAGATCAAAATTAAGAGTAGACAACGGGGTTTTGAGTTATTCGGACACTCAGAAAGAAACCAAAGCCTCATGTCATGTAAAAGCAGACACGGATTGGTGCCCCACCCTTATATAGGGGCTTCTGTGTACATACCCAGACCAGGAAGGTAACTGAAATTCAGACTTTGTGTCCTAGCTCATGCTCTGGTTTCCTTTCCTAAGATATCCAACTCTAAATACAACTATTTCAGGAGAAATCTATGTTAAATGGCCAACACTCTCCAAGAATAGTGTTTAGGGGCTGGAGAGGTGGCTCAGGGGTTAAGCCTCCGCCTTCCAGGCGGAAGGTCCTGAGTTCGTGATCCTAGACCCCAAGTATAGACGCCAGGCGGAAGCGGGGGCGGCCTGCGCTTCTGGTGCTGGTGGGCGGAGCCTGTGAATCCCGAGGCAGAGTAAACAAGGAGGAGGTGGAGGCGTCCATGGTGGTTCCCGAATTCGTCCGTGGTTCTACACACACACGTGCACACATGCATACACACACAATTGAATAAATAAAAAAAAAAAAAAAAAAAAAAGAATAGTGTTTAGTATTTAGCACACTGGCCAGTGTGTCAAGTGACTAACGAGCAAAGACCATAGCAGAGAGCCAAATGGAAGAAAGGTGTGACAGAGGCAGAACATTGGGGGAGAGGAGCTGGTGGCTGAGATGTGCTTACAGGCTATGAGTCATGAAGGTCTGGAAAGTACCAGAGAATAGAAAAAGGATCTCAGGGGAAGATGGTTCTGTAATAGCTCCTGAACAGTGTGTGCTTCTTTTCAGCACCTAGATAGTTGTTTCTCTTAAGTCCATCTAGACTGAGGACCAGGAGACCACTCTTTTTTTTTTTTTTTTCAGGAGACCACTCTTGCCCAGCAAACTCCGATCAGGACTGCCCACCATCAGTCTTCTCTCATGTCAGAGCTGCTGAAAAGAGCCAGGTGTAGGGCACACACCTGTAACTTTGTCTCTCGGGATGTAGAGCTTCAGTCCAGCCTGGGGCTGGTAGATGGTGGGAGGTGGTGTCTTGGGTGAATTTACTTTGCCCAGAGCAGGGAAATCCTGGCTGACCTATAGTCCAGCTTCCACTTTCACCCCCCCCCCCAAAAAAGTGGTGGCATCTGATTTCATTTCTGTTCTACTGACCAGCAAATTCCCTTGACCATGCCACGCCAAGTCCCCCAGGTTTGCCTCTCCTTTACCTGTTCTTAGGGCCTTCAGGCCTCTGCCCCCACCCTATCTTCCTTCCTGTAACAAACCAAAACACTATTCTGACCTGGACACACCTTTCAGATTTCTTCAAATCTTGGCTTCAGACCACCACCTCATTCATACCATTTGCAAACCTCGTTTCTACTTCTGACACATCTTCTTAGTGGTGTTCTGCTGTTTGTTTTGAGACAATCTCACCATGTAGACACCTGCCTGCCTCTGACTCCTGAGTGCTGGAATTACAGGTTTGTGACACAACCAGGTGATGGCACATATCAAAGGCTAGCAATGGCCGCCTAATAGTCAACAGGATAGTGGGGTGGAACCTCATCTCTCTGACCTCCCAGTGTTTCTGACGCAGGAGTCTAGAGGGTGCTGCTGTCTGCTGGCGGATCTCCTGCTTCTCTTCACAGGACTCTCACCTCCTCTTGCCCCTCCACCCTTGGAGTGTAAACTCCAATCTTTCTATCCCTTTACCCACCTGCGTCCCAGGGCTCTGCTTATTTGCTCTAAGAACGTTACCTTCCTCTATGAATAATGTAGTCTAGCCAAAGACTGGTACAGTAAATACCCAACAGCACAGTAATGTGCAGAACAGGACAGCCACTGCCTCTATGGTTTGACTTGGTTAACGATAGGCATGGGTCCCATTTGTTTCTACCCCTATCTAGCTAGGTCGTAGCCCAAACCTCAAATGTCTCTTCTCCTAAAGACAAAGACATGAACTTGGTAGACACAGTACCTAGTGGTTTTATAAAGAGTTTTCAAGCCAGGAACTAGGGTATTCAACCTTCAAGAACCTGGACACCTGCCTATAGCCACATCCCCACATAAGCAGTTCTGGAACTCACAGACCCAGGGGCAAGGGATTTGGCACATAGCAGAAGGCAATTTAGAAAGCAGTTCTTGCTTTCTGAAGAAAAGGAAAAATGAAGGTGTCTATTTCAATGCTCTCTAAGGTATGGTTAGAGAGTTTACCCTGCAAAGCTATCTGCTAGGGATGTAAGCAAATGGGAAACTCTCCAGACAGCAAGAGACAGTGTGCTGTAGTCATGGGATAGAATGGGAATCACAGGTCCCCTGGGGACATGCCTATGCAACTAAAATCCCCCAGAGCCACTTTCAAGTGCTTGTTCTCTGGAAGATAATCTGCTACCTTTCCCATTTTGCACTGTGGTGATGAGGATGTTGCTATAGTGGACCAGTCCTCTTCCTATACGGTCTGACCAACCACGTCTACTTCTACTACAGTTGAGAGAAGAGGAAACAAAAGCAAAAGCTAGGGTCCATCTTCAGGTAGCCCTGGAACTGAAAGGAAATCTCCAAGTGCCGCCCCCCCTCCTCAATCTCTTCTTGACAACTCTTACTGGAATCCCAATTATTTAAGAAATTGGTTTAAGTCAAGTAGTTTTTTCCTCCTGTTCTGCTGAAATCTTACATTGAAAGGCTCCACTGGTACTGGTACCTGGAGTTCTTACCATGCATGACTCTGAACCCATATTCTCCCTGCTACGGAATCTGTCCTCACCAGCCGAGACTGAGAAAGGATGGGATGGAAGCAATGGGTCTTGAGCAAACTACTCACAGGGAGGTTCAGCTTGACAGCATCCACAGGCTGCTGGAAAGGCCACGCGAACTGGTGTTTCCATAGTGTCTTGAGCACCACTCTGAGCAGATATTGCAGTTGGTTGGTCTGCCTTTTGGGCTTATTGGGGTTAGACGTCTCTGGGGGTGGAGGATTGGTGCTGGCTGCGTTTGCTGGCTGGGCCTGGGACTGTGTTGTAGACATCTGGGAGGTCTCTAGTCCATCCCCCATTACTGGCAGATTTCTCAGTCTTGTTCCAGGGCCGCTCTCCGTAGACATGCTAGAGATCCCATCACATTCTTCACCAGGCACTCTACAAAGGAAGAGAGACACCCCGTCAGAGACCAGGCATCAGGCACCACTGGCAACAAGATGTCACCGTTGACTGTAGCCTCGAGAAATGGCTCTAATGCCTGCTCTTCTCCAAGACTGCTCATCTAGCTGGCTTGGAGCACAACCCTATCATGGCTGCCAAGTTCAAGGCCTAGGCAACCCAGCAAGACCCTGTCTCATAAAATGAATGAAGTGGAAAAAAAGGCTATGAATATGGCTTCGTGGTAGAGTGCTTGTCTAACACGCACAATTCCATTACCATAAAATCGACTGGCCACCTCACAGACAGACAGACAGACATTACCTACTAATAACCAGGGGTTACTCAAGAGTCAGCAGAGCAAGTGTGATTTACAGAATTCTCAGGAAAAGAGATATGATAAAGTCAGGTACCACAAATCTGCAGGGACCTTTTCCTAACTGGGAACAGGGAATGTGGGGAGGGGAATGTGCAAGCCCCCAAATTTGGCATTTAAATTCAAATTCTTGTTCATACTTTGGCTTATTATGCACTGAGTCAAGACAGTAATTCTATTTGGTGGGCCAGGGCCAAGAGGAGAACACAAATGTCAGGCCTAGTCTCGATAAGAATATTTTCTAGGTAACTAAAACAATGCATAATTTGCTGATGAAAGAAATTTCACAAAAAGTTATTGACAACCTAAGTATATATTAAGAAAAAAAACTTGGCCTATTAACTATGACTAACCACCCCTGTGATTGATGGTACCCAACATACCACCCTATCCAGTGCCTTCCCCTCCTATTCCCTGCCCTGAATAACCTCAGCTGAAGGTCACACCAATTTTACAAGCCCTATCACAAGCATTCTTACAAGGGTGATTTCTTTTTCTTATCTAGTCATTCTAATGAGACAAACTCCAAAAAGTATAGTTACAACCAGGGCTGTCTCTCTCTATTGTAAACTGCCCTCCAGAAACATAGCAAATCTTCCATTACTTTCTATCTGCTCAAACGTAGGCTCAAATAGTCATCTGCTTCTTTATACTACGTGTTCTGCTCCTGGCTGTTGGTAAGTGGCCTCTCTATTCCCTTGGAGATGATCATTCCCCAGTCTTTTCCTCTTTCTTTCTTCCATACTAGAATCAAACCAAGGGTTTTGTGCACATTGTGTATTATTTCTGTCTGTGACGTTTTTCTAATGGTAAGAAAATATTTCAATCCTAGCTTCAGCAGTTAAAAGACTTTAAGCAGCCAAGATGCATTTAATAAATATCTCTGGGAAGTTCAGTAGGTGTAAAAAAAACCTTTCTGGCTGACGGAAGGTCTTTCTGATAGCAAGGGCTACCAGAAAAAGAGCAGGCTTTAGACCACACAAGGAGGCAGAAGGACAAAATTAGGCAAGATAGGCAGGGAGACTTTGTTGAGGATTGAGGTCTTCATTGTGGAATCCACTTAATGAGTCAAAGATTGGATTTATGTCTAGGACCCTAGTTTTGTTGATGAATTACTTTAAATTTAAATTCAAGTATAATTTAAATCAACGATTCCATGAAGTTATCTTCAATGTATTTCTTGCAAATTAACATTTTAAAAAGCACCAGAGAACTTGCTACATAAACCAACAATACAGTCTAGAAGAGCTACAAAGTGCTGTACTTTTGGGCCTGAGGAATTGCCACTGACTGTTGTGTCAAGATAGCTTCTTTCTTCCATAGTATTCTGGCTGAGTCTACAGGTTCAACCATCATCTGCCAGAAGAACAACACACTCAGACAGTTTCTTTCTTAAAAAGAGGATGCTCCATAGGAAATCCCAAAGCAAAGCAAAAAAGGAGATAGAACTAATTGAAAGTCACTCTTGATCCTCCACAAGGACGCGCGCGCGCGCACACACACACACACACACACACACACAGTGGGGGGGGGGACATGGACTGATGCTCCAGGAGAGACTCTAGGTGGAAGCAGCCTAAAGGGGGGAAGGATGTGAATTCAACTCGAAAGCAGTCATCATTCCATAAAATGCCCTTGGAGGGTGGGGTTATAATTCAGTAGAACATCATTGGCATACTAATCCTTAACACTGCACCTTCCCCACAAGTGGGTACGAGAGAAAGGGTGGGAGAGACAGCCAGAGAATGTGAAAGTAAGTTCTACGAAGTAAAAACGAGTAATTCCTCCTTAAACTCACAGGAAAGAATAATACTGAGGGGCTTGGAGAGGTGGCTCAGGGGTTAAGCCTCCGCCTTGCAGGCGGAAGGTCCCGAGTTCGGATCCCAGATCCCACGTATAGACGCCAGGCGGAAGCGGGGGCGGCCTGCGCTTCTGGTCCTGGTAGGGCGGAGCCTGTGAATCCCGGGGCAGAAGGAGCTGGAGGCGTCCATGGTGGTTCGCGAATTCGTCCGTGGTTCTACATATACACACACACACACACAAAACACACACAGACACACACGCGCACACACATACACACGCACATGCGCACAGTTGAATAATAAATAATAATAAAAAAATTTTTTAAAAAAAGAATAATACTGAGGATGGGGTATACATTTACAGTTAAACAAGTATATAATTGGCCAACCATTTGTGAGACATATGCTAGGTTCCACAATCTGACCCCTCCCAGAACACCTCCAGAGGATGAGACAACCACCCTTGTAGGAAACATCCTGCAAGTGAATATAGTAGTGAGCTAGTTCAGGACCAAGTTGAGACATTTTCCTGAAACAACTTTGAGTTTAAGCATGGCAAAACATTCTATGAGTCCAACAGCATGGACATCTGTGTGTGTTTCTGTGTGGGCCAAGTGTTGGGGATATCTGACATTTCTCCATCCTAGCAGAGCTGCTTCTGGTACAAGTTTGGTCAGAACTATCACACAGACATAGAAGTACCTATGGCAATGGGAAGGAACATGTTGCTGCTGGTGGAAAGAGATGCAGAAGGACAGCCTTGGGGAACAATGGCACCTCAGGCTTGGCTGGAAAGAAGGATGAAAAACACCTACAGGCAGGGCGAGGTAGGGTTTAAATTGTCAGAAAGGAGGAGGGATGTGAAGAATGTGTGACAAGAAAGGCAGGCAGGCAGGCAGGGACTCACATAAACACTGGGCTGACTAGAGAGCAGTGTGGAGGGACTGAAGGAATGAAGGGAAGCAGCCCTCCAGAAGCTGCATCCAGCTGTAGGGAGCCTTGTTGAGACCTCACCCTTTCCTGAGTGACCACAGGGAAAGAGTCTGGGGACTGTAGGAAAGCACTCAAATAACTCTTGGAAGTCACTGAAGTTGGTACAGCATAGGATCACTTGATCTGAGTTGTCTTTCCCCATCCCCTTTTATCTTGTAAAAAATTCTCATCTGAAATTCTGGCTTCAAATGAACAAATTCCAACCTTTATATTATAAAAAGTTATGTTCAGGTTTTGGCTGACAATTACATTTTGTAGACAGAATTTAACAATGCCATTTTGTTACCATGGTATTTCAATTATTGACTTTATATAGTTTTCTTTCAAAATATACATGCTATTAAGCAAAACAGTAAGCTAACAAATCCATCTAAGTGAGCAAGCATCAAGGCAGGCAGGGGGTGCGGTGGGAGTAGTGAAGGGAGCATACCACTTTGGGGCACATTTTAATTCACCTTCAGACTAACTTTCAGGACATGGGGCAAACAGTGGCCAGGACTCTCTGCAGAGCATCACTTCAAATGTCCCTGGTCCAGTTTCCAATGAAGTCTTTAATCTCCTCTGGGCACCATAAGCTGGGCCTTCACGGTGTCTTTCTCACAACTCTCTCTAGAATGGCTCACTAAGTTGTCTCCAAGACAGAAATGCCGTCCTAGCTTAAAGTCCTGCACATTTCTCCCACAAAATAGTTCCAAAGGCACAACAGCCACATATCAGCAATGACCACACTTTTCAAAATCAAATTCTCTCAATTTCAGAACACCCTCCACTTTTTGGTACCAGACAAACTAAGTATTCAAGCAGACGAATCTGTGGGGGCTAATTCACAATCAAATCATGACAGAGGGGTGGTGTTATGTCCAATGAAACTAGAAGACATACTTTGGCTGGCATATCAGATTCCTCCTAGAGAGCAGCACAGGAAAAACACATGTCTGAAATCCCCAAAGTTGGGAAGCTAAGACAGGAGGAATAGGAGTTGAAAGCCAGTCTGGGACAGGTGTCTCAGGAAAACGTGAGTGCACACACTATTCAACTGAGCACTTGCCAGGTGAGCAGGAGCGATGAATAGGACGGGAACCCAGAGTGGAACAGGTGAGCAGCTCCATAAACTTTACACTGGACAATAATACTACTCTAGGATAATCTCCTGCAATGTCCCTGAGCCAAGATAAAAAGCTAAGATTAAATGGTTTCTGGGTGGAGCAATGGCTTCTCCGGGCAGTGATCAACTTTCATTACCTTCTTCTGAGGTCCAGCAAGATGATTTTCTCTTTTGTAAGGTGGATGGAGAGTTTTAAAGAAAATTTGACTGTTGAACTTTGCTCATCATGGTACTTCACTGAAGTTACTTCGAAAGCCCAAAACAACTTTCCTGCCTAGTTAAGCTCGTTTGTGATGCATATTGACACTTAAATCCGCACAACAGTCCTTCTGGCCTCATGTCCACTGAAGTCAGGAAACTAATTCGCTGACAAGGATCTGAAAAGATGGTGTATAAACAGAGCGCCTACATCTAACTCCTGGGCACTTGGCTTTGAACAAGGACAACTCTAGCGTGCCTAAGAACTGTCACTGTGGGGCTTCCAGCTCAACATAAGTGCTCTGGAGAGCAGCTCTCCCACCGACACCGTGGGGATGACGACCACACTGTCACCCACTTAACCAATGTGTCCCACTGGAGCTATATGCCTGGTGATTCAGCAGCTGAAGTGCTTAAGCAATTTCAAGGATACCATGAAGGTCTGGGTGCTGCTTTGGCTATGGATGGGGAGAGAAGTATACTGACCAAAGGCACAGGGTGCGTGCTTCTGCGTTGAGGTCAGCAGTGACAGCACAGATGAGGATGCAGGCAAGGACACATGCATGAGGAACTATGAAGAGTGTAGCTGGACTCTTGACAATTAAGGTATTGCTGTGAGCCAAAGTTTTCCATTAAAAAAAAAAGTGCCACAGAGGCCTGAACCCCCACTACAGCAAACATTCCAGAAGGAACCCAGGGACCTACAGAAGCAGACAGACAAGAAAGTGGGAGGAGTAGGATGAATTGATGGAAGTAGGGAAGAAGGAAAGGGACAGGGATAAATTACTCAATATGCTTGTAATTAGGAAGAAATAAAGATTCAAAAAGAAAAAGTGGTTGGAGAGATGGCTCAGGGGTTAAGACTCTGTCTTGAAAGCAGAGGGTCCTGAGTTCAGATCCCAGGTCCCACGTAAATGCCCGGTGGAAATGTAAGTCACTTGCACTTCCAGCTGGTGGGCAGAACCTGGAAAATCCCAGAGCAAAGCAAGGAGGAGACAGAAGCAATCCAGAGCCAACTTGGTCCTCTACAGGGACATACAGTGCCTTCTGATACACACACACACACAAATTAACAAATAAAAAGAAACCTATTTCCTGCTCACTTTCATTACAACCTTAGAAAGACAATTTCATCTAATGTTTTCAACCTGAAACCTTCACGATACAACTGCATGGTCTGCTTTTGGATCTATTTCTAAAGAAATCCCACAAGGCCTGATCCTTGTTTAGAACAATCATTAGAAAAGTATGAGTCAAGCCAGGATCAACAGTGTGGTGACTACTGCAAGGTGTTCAAGTGAGGAGGACACACTACAGGTACTAGTGGCATAGAGTCAGACTTTAATATCAAACTCTAAGGCACTCCTTTGGACTGTGTAGCATCTGCTGCCATACAAAGCAAATATAGAAAAGATCAATGCTGGCAAAGAGGCAGATGGTAGCTTCACACTGGTTTTAGGGCTAATGGGATATACTGTACAGACATACAGTTCATGCGCTGTATTTTTATGTTACACGGTATTGGGACATCAGGAAGACATTTAATCAGTTGTTTGCACTTAACTATCTACTAGCAAAAGTGAGTGTTCCTTAGCCTTAGAGCACTACAAAAAGTTATTTGTAAGGATGTTAATATAAGGGTTAATGAAAATACAAAAAAAATTCTCAAATTCAACTTCTGATCAAGAATGCCTGCTTTTCACAGTCACTGCTTGCTACCATCTTATCTCTCACCACAGTTATGGTGCTACTTCAAGAATATTATATGATAGATAAAATAACCATAAGATTTTCTACAGAATTTAGGTTTTCATTATTAGTTCTGAACTTCACAGACAAATAAGCAAGGGAAGAAAGGAGAAAAAAAAAAAAAACATACAAAAGTCCCTGGATGCAGATGACAGAATGATGTGTGCACCTATCGGGCATTGTACTGTACAATTTCCCAATGATGTCCATTTTTTAGGAAACTAAACCAGCCACACTTTGCTTCAGATGAAGTCCTAGTCTCCTTGCCACTGAAGTCTAGTACTACTCAATGTTTTCCTGTCCTTTTAGACCCAATTGTATCAACAGTCAAAGCACATAGCAAGCAAGATACCTGGAAGAATGAACTTAGAAGGATGCATGACGCTAGCTGGAAAGCCGCCACCACCAGATCATTTGCCTAGGGCCTATAGAAGCTTTCCAGTTCCCAAGTGATGCCCTAGACTACTAAACTTGGCCTCTCTGTGCTTAGAGTTAACCCTCTAGCAACCCAGCAAATTGGGCTGTGCAGCACCTTTTCATCTTCATCACTGTCCCCATGGCAACAGAGAAATGGGGAGCTAATGGTCTGGTCAGCTGGAGGTCACTTGCCTCATCAACACCAAGGCAACAATCCTGGGGCTTGGTGAAAGCAGCACCACTGGGCCCACTAGGTCTGGTTTGATGGAGAGCAACACACTTTCGCATATCCATGAAAAGACATTCCTTCTCCGCAGAGGCAATCTTATGCTGCATGCTCATAAGCCAGGGCTCAAACCAGATTTCTAGTGGTGATATTTCTAAAGATTTTCACCCTCATGAACAAATCGAGCTGAGATGGCACCCATATTGCTCTGCATCTGTTTGTGATGAGGCTCAGACCTGGCCACAGGTGAAATCTGAAGCCCTGAGTGCTAACTCCTGTCCTGGTTCTAGAACAGAGGCTACTTCACACGTGACCATGGCACTGTGTATTTATGTGATCTGTGTCAGTGGGATGCAAACACAAGATTGCTTTTCCACTAATAAAGATACTTAATAAAACTATAGGTAGGGGATCATGCTTCAGTAGAGAAAATAGGTCACTGTCAAGTATTGCATATAAGTAGCGAGACATCTGGTGCAGCTCACTCTCACTTTCCTTCCTGATCACTTGCAACTGAAGCAGTTTGTTCTCACTAATCAGGGAGGGTACAGGGACTGACAGGTAGACAGTAACCATCCTGCAAATGGAACACTGACCCCTACCCCTCACTGCTGTGTTCTATTCTTTTTTTTTTAATTTTTTTATTATTATTTATTATTATTCAACTGTGCGCGTGTATGTGTGTGCGCCTGTGTGTGTTGTGTGTGTGTCTGTGTATATGTAGAACCACGGACGAATTCGCGAACCACCATGGACGCCTCCACCTCCTTCTGCCCCGGGATTCACAGGCTCCGCCCTACCAGGACCAGAAGCGCAGGCCGCCCCCGCTTCCGCCTGGCGTCTATACGTGGGATCTGGGATCCAAACTCACTCGGGACCTTCCGCCTGCAAGGCGGAGGCTTAACCCCTGAGCCACCTCTCCAGCCCTGTGTTCTATTCTTCTATCTACCTTTGAGTCTCCCTTTATATTAAGATCTTCATTTAAACAGTCTTTTATCTTTGGTTAGGAGGTGACCTTGGGTACCAATCAGGATGCAGCCAAGGTGCAGGAAAAGCAAAGCTGAAAACAACAACAAGCCATAATTCAGAACACCAAAGACCCTACATTATTCACCTGGAACCAGACCAGGCAAATCTCTCCCCATCCTAAAGCTCAGGGAACCTTGTGGAAGAGGGGCGGCAAGATTGTAAGAGCCTAAATGGAGAGGACCAACAATATGCAAGATACTCCACACAAGTTAGGGCTGCAGTAGCCATAATTGGACTTCATATGACCTGCGCAATGGCTGACATGTCAGTGATCCCCCGAAGTCTAGCATGGATCACAGGGGAGAGGGGTCTCCAAGCGGTAGGATCCTTAGAGACAAGGGATTAACAGTCATAATAGAGTTCCCATACTAACAGGGAGCCCAAGGAGAGGCTCCTGGCTATGCTACTGAGTCCTTATCTATCACCAGGGTGGAGGACTCAGAAGGAGGTTTGGCATTTTCATAAAAGAATGCTCCAGGGGATGGGAGGGAAGGAGGGGGGGTGAAAGGAAGGGGGGAGAGTGTAAGGGGTGATGACTGGGGAGGGGAGGAGGGAGGGAGAGGTCAGGGGTACCTATTGAGCTTGTATGATTAGGAAAAAATAAATAAAATGTGGGAGAAAAAAAAAAAGATTGCTTTTCCAGCTGACTAGCTTTCTTGGTCCTGTCAGTAGACAGGCTGCACCACCTGGAACAAGCCCTGGCTGTGTTCCGAGGCCTCTCTTACAAACCTTAATCTTCTTTTGCTTGGTTTGTGCAGCCTGCCCCCGCCTGCCTCTTGGATGCCAAGAGGGGGCCCCATTACTTCACATTGAAGTATCTCAGACCCTACAGTTTGTCTTGAACCAGATGAGCTAAGGCAGATCAAAGGGGTGGGAAGAAGAGGGAAGGGAAGGAGAGGGGAGGGGAGGGAACCAGTTTTCTTACTAAGGGAAATGGAAGCTATACTCAAATTCTAGGTACCCTGCCCCAGGGTGTGGGGGGGGTGTGACAAAGGTCATTAAAGACCTTGAAGGAGGACGACCAAAGCCTGGGGTGGCCACAAACCTCTCTTCAGAAGCCAGCAGCAGCAGTCCAAGCGCGCAAAGTATGAACAAGTTAAACTTTTTTCATTTCTCCCTATGAAAGACAAAAGCCAGCTGGAGGAAGAAAGAGCCCAGATACAATAAAAGCTGCACTGTTGTGCACAGGTTAAGTCATTATGCTGCTGACCAAATCTGGATTCATGTACTTAAAATGCTTCTGTGAGGAAAGTGCTACAGTAAAATGCAAACCAAATCTTTAGATGGACAAGGTCAAGACTGCTAAGGCAAACATACCCCAGCAGAGAGATGTGGATACGGATTGGGGGGTGTCTGGGGCAACTCTCCTATCAAAGATCACAGAACACACACCATCAACTGAGCAAGACATACAGTCAGTCACCTGAGAAACCAACCAAACACCACCCATCCACCGAATACATAAAACTAGTGCATGTCTTTGCTCCTTTCACAAGCACCCACTCACTGTTTCTGAGGGTTTCAGTCCTGTCCACAGTACTACACTGAACTTTAAAAAGCTTAGGGCAGACTGGCCACACAGACTCAGTTTTTGCACTAAGTAGTAGTTCCAAGAAAGATTAACTTTTGCTCTCTTGCCTCACTGTTCATCAGAAATACATCTCTAATGACAGAGGATGATGGAGCAGCAGCAGGACTTTTCGCAAAGGGACAATGACACACAATTAATGTCAAAAGTCTAAGTCTCCAAGGATCAAGTTTACAAAGCAGGAACTGAAGACTGACACAAGGCCTCTGACGGCCGAGGCGGCTCTCAGTAAACAGGTCAAGGGGCCCTGGCTTCCACACCACCTAGACAATCACCTCCATGTACTACTATTCCCAGGACACGCTCAGTCAATGTTCTATATCTGCTGCCTAAATATCTAACAAAGTCAGTCTGAAAGGGTATCTGGATTTAAATAACCAAATCTACCCTGTCAATTTCAGCAACTTCTCCAGTGCACATGAGCTGAATGGGAACAAATCATCAGTTAAGGAAAGTTATCACTTTGCAAATGAGGTTGCTATTTGACATTAATTCCATCTACCTTCCACAAAGTAACCTAAAGAAATCAAGCACTCTGACTCTGACACTAATGAGAGAAAGGATGGAGGTAACATGGGGAAAAGGCGAAGATACAGGCCTATCTCATGGGGCTTTATCCACTATCCTTTTCTTGTCTCTGCCAGGGTGTGCAGGCAGTGACTAATGGCAGTCAATCCCAGATGTTACACTCTAAAAGTCAGGTGAGCCTCACAGGCAGCAAGGCTGCAATCTCAGAGCCCATTGCAGAGCCTAAGTTTACTTTTCTGCAGACCACTCTTGTCTTCTGAGTCTAATTAAGAAAGGAAAGAGTCAAAAGGAGGGCATGCTTCCAGCCAAGAGTACTTTGTCTAGTGCGCACAACAAAGCCCTGGGTTCAATCCCCAACATAAACTGGGCATGGCATCATAGGGAGTGGAGGCAGGAAGATCAAGGTCATACTCAACCACAGAACTTGAGTTATGTCCAACCTGGAACATGTAGTAAGGGGAAGGAGGTAAGGAGAAGAAAAAGGGGGAGGGGGAAAGAAGATAAGGCATTTCCAACCAAATCCAAGGCACGAATTATCACACTCCAAGTGAACCAGCATTACTACCCCAACTCTTCATTGTACTTTGTATTAATGACCTCGAAAAGCAGCCAGCCAATTAGATGAACAAGACAAAAAGTACTGAATGACACAATACAAGGAAACGCACATCCCAGAGTAGAAGAGATTGAAAGTAATATTTATCTTTGAAGGAAAAGAATACTTTAAGGGAAATTTTCACCGATGAGGGAATGGGGGTGGGGATAGTGTGTGTGGGGTGGTGAGAAGGAGCACATCAGAAGTGCCCAGTTTTGTTAGAATAAAACACACCTTGGTATGAAAAGCAAAACACACCTGGGTATGAAAAGCTTATGTGGAAAAAGGGAAGAGATCTCCACACTATAGCTTTCCCCACTAGGCAACTGCTCTGTGCATGGAGTGGAGGCACTCCTAGCCATCCTCTGTACCATCACTAGATGGGAGATATGGCATTGTCTCTAACCTCCATCACCAACACCTGTGCAGGAGCCGATGCAGTCATGTGCCAAGGCAGAGACTCGAAGGCAACCAGGGCACACGACAGCCTTGTCAGAAGAGAATGAGATGCCAACCAAGAATTCGGCAAGACCACAGGCAGCACAAGGTGCAGGCTTCAGCAGCATAGGTGCAGGAGTAGAAAGGTTGGGGGAGGGGACTAAGACATGAAATTTGACATTTGCACCACACTTGTGTGTGTCCAACAGAAACATCATGTAGTGTTTCTAGACACATTAGTATAAAGAGAGGCAAAGTATGCCTGCTCAACCCCATATTTCCCAAAACATTGAAAAACCAAGATATAGGATCCTGGCAGAGGCAGAAAGTAGAAGGAACACCATTACTAGGTCAACATGGTCTACTTCCTGAGCTCCAAGTCGGCCAGCTGCATAGTGAGGCCTTGCCTTTAAAATCAAATTTCAACAACAAAACAAAAAATACAAAATAACACCTTTCCAATACTGAGTCTTTACATTCTACATAGCATATCTCCACTTGGAAAATAAATTTCATTCAAAACATGGCTGGGGCTAGAGGTGCAGCTTAGATGGAAGCGATTGTGTGAAGCTTTGGGTTTGACTCCCAAGCACTGCATTAACTTAATGTGGTGTCAACACATTTACAGTCAGTACTTACAGGTATTTACAAGAAAAAGAAAAACACATTATGTGACATGTGAAGCTGTGTGAATGGGTCAACACGAGAGAATCTCAGTAAGGAACACAGTATTATCGGTTTTCTTCTGTAATGAAGTGTACGGTAGTTTTAGAGGATAAGGCCTACCCCCTTGCCCTTGCTACATAGTGTCTCTAAATTGTGATCTTCCCGCCTCAGCCTCCCAGGTGCATTGGGATTATAAGCAATGATTATCTCATTCCCTTTAAGGAGCACTTGAAAGGTTAGGTGCATTTATGTAACTGTACAGCTACCACCATACATCTCTGTAATGCTTTTCCATCCTGAAAATTTGAAACCGTACTAATCACCCACCTCTAGCCCTGACAACCAGCTGTTTTAAGCCAGCTTCACTTGAGGGTGTTTGTCCTTTTAATGACTGGCATGTTCTATCTATATAATCTGCATCACAGCATGGGGTATAGAGTTTTAGGCTGATTTTGAACCTGAAATATTTCTGTCTCAAACTGCTAAGTGCTAGATTACAGATGTGTACCTCTCTCTGCAAGAGGTGTTGTCTGGTATATATTAACTGTGCAAAGTAGTGGGTTTTATTATGACCTTTTTATGTGCATACAATGTACTTTGATTGCATTCAAACTTCTCTCTCCTACTTCAACACTTTTCACTTTTGTGTCCTTTCGTTTCCCCCAAATTCCACAAAAGATGTTTACTAAAGTACACAGTGAAATAAAATAGCTCATCTGAAACCTACTTTAAAAAAAAAAATTAGGAAGGAAGGAGGCAGTTGACAATTAAAAAAACTAGCTGGGCATGGTGATGCATGCTGGTAATCCCAACTACCACAAATACTGAGGTAAAGGATCCCTTGAGCTAGGAATTCAAGGACAACACAGATTCCATCTGGAGAAGAGAGAAAAAAGCAAAGTGTAACTGTTGAATCTATTTTCTTATGGGTTTAAAAACTTCCAAAAAAAAAATCAGAAAAACAGTCGATTATTGTGGTATGTGCCTGTAACTCTGGTACTCTAGAGGCTGATGCATGTGGATTGTGACATTTGGGGTCAACCTAGCTAGACTACCTGTAAGACAACTTCAAAAAACAAAACCAAAAATTAAAAGGAAAAATAAGTCCATAATTTAAAAATCTAGCAATAGTTGCTAGGAGAGAAAAGACTGTAAAAATAACCATCATGAAAACAGCCCTGGCTACTGGCCCATAGCTGAGAACTGTGTTTGACTTGCACAAAGGGAAAAATGAGCACCTGATGAGATGCTCTCCTCCAAATAGTGGAAGTGAGAGGGAATGGAATGACAGGACTAAGAGAAGGCCCCGCTCACCAGTGAAGGCGGGCAGTGCCTGTAGCCCTAGCTAAGTTGCCTTACTCACAGGGAGACGTTAGCTCCTACTTTGAGAACATACTGAAGGAAGGAAAACAAGTTTGTCATGGACGCTCCTACAGGAAAACAAAACCAGACCCAAAAAAAGGAGGGCCCACAGATTAGCTTGGAGTAGAATTACATGCTTAACACATACAAAACCCTAGATTCAATTCCCAGCACCTAAATGAAAACTTGAAAAGATGGGGTGAAACTCAGAAATAACAGTATGAAGCTGCACCTGATCCAATGCCAAGGTGTTGCTCCCAATCACAAAAGCTCTGATAGAAAGTTGTTCCTTGGGTATTGCACAACCAGAGCACAGTAGCATATGGATGAGACTTGTTGGGAAAATATGTCTAAAGAAGGAAGGATGCACACGAAGAGGAGGAACCACCTAGATCATACCCTCCATGGCTATGTTAAAAGACTACATAGCTTTAGGTTGTTGTCAACTCTATTGGCATGTGTGTGTTGGAGGAATTTTCAAGAGCCAAACAGTTGATGTAAAGAGAGAGGACATCATTTTGAAAGCATTAAAATGGTTGTTCCGCAAGATGGCTCAGTTGACTGAGGTGCTTGCTCAACAACCTAGCTATCCCCAAGTTCAATCCCCAAGAGCCCACATGGTAGAGAGAACCAACTTCTGAAAGTTGTCCTCTGAATTCTAAATGAATGCATCATGTCATACATGCACCCACCCCTCAAATTAAAAAGAAATAAAAGCTTAAAATAAGATACACAAAGGCTTCTATAGTATCAAAGACTGGAGGAAAATTCAGGCCAAGAAAAACACATTAAGGTGGAAGAAAGATGGAGTAATAATTAACCTAGAAAAGTTTCTAGAACCTCACCAGTACATTGCTGGGTTTCCCAGTTTCCTTCTCGCTATCAGAAGGAGAATCCAGTTATATATTGGGTGATCGTTCGTCCCAAGGTTAGTTTTTCATTGTAGTTTATGAGGCATGCTAGAGTCTACTCTTAAATTACTTACGCTGTCTTAAGCTCTTTATGCCCTAGGTGGCTTCTTTGGAAGGGTACAGACATTAATGAACCAGCTGTACGGCATTCCCTGTTCTTGTCATAGCAGCTGAACAGCTGGTGCTATACAAGACAGTGTGTGGTCATAAGTGAGGGGGACATGCAGAGCCCCAGGGTGACCACCAAGGGCAGGGAAGTAGGTGCCTTCTCCAGCAGATGGAGGAGGACAGAGCTCTGAGCGCACAGCTCCATGAATGGCATGAATGAGTCCTTTCAGTGCTAGAAAATACACTACAGAACCATCTGCTCAGAGAACAGAAAGGTTACAGAACGGGCAGACTCCTGGGCTCTCTCCAGCTGGGCCAGTGAATGCGGAGGGTCTCATCCTTGTCAGACCAACTGTACAGGTCCTTCTACCCAATGAGGAGCTACGTGAGCTGAGCAGTAGTCTCTCTGTCCTGAACAACCTGAAGACAAAAAACTGGTGAAACACAGCAGACATGCTTCTAGCCCTCTAGTTCAGCTCGCCTTTGCTTGGGGCCCCTTTACCCCCTTCACAGACCATGTTTTTACCCTCTGCCTTCTAGGTTCAGATAATTAATGCTTGAACCAGAAGCCAGCCAGACCCCAAAAGAGAATTTAGGTAGAGGATGTAATCTATAAATGATTCCATTACAAAATAATTTTGTAGCTAGTACTGTCCACCTATAACCCTAGCATTTGGGAGGTAGAGGCAGAATTGTTGAGTTCAAAAGCCAACCTTTCAAATGCTTGTGTTTCCCTCTTAAAAACAAACAGGGCTAGTGAGCTAGATTATTGGGTAAGGCAAGGTGCCTGTTCACAAACCTGGTGACCTCAGTTCAATTTCTAAAAGCCTATGTGGCAGAAGCAGAGAAACACTTCTAAAAACTTCCTCAGGGAGTAATGGGAGTGTATGGCAGCCATTTGCTTGCCTCTCCCCAAGTAAATGTTTAAAGCACACAAACTAGGCTTTCCCCCATGCCTAAATTGGAAAATAACATCTTCTATTCTGGGTGTAAACTGTTCCTTGTAGCTCAATCTCATAGAGTTGGGAGAACAAAATTAGGGTAAGCGTGGATAAAAGGTGCTGGACTTCTGCGCATAGAGAACCACCCACAAGGAGATCCTAACTTACAAAGGCACTTCCAGGCACCTCAAGTGAAGGGCTCCAGTCAGGGAAGCTTCCCAAGTGTTTGAAAGCAAGACAAGGAGGAAACTGCTCTTTTGCTTTTATTCTTGTAGCGTTCTGATTTCAAACGAAATTTAAAAAAAAAAAAAAAGTTGACCTCTGAATTGGACATGGTAGCTACACCTGTAATTCCAGCACCTGAGAGACTGAGGTAGGAGAAATGAACATTTTAGGCTTTGCAAGCTGAGTCTATACAGGGAGAACCTGTTTCAGAAACAAAGACCCTGCCTTCTGTAGTATTTGGGTCAGGAAGGCAAGCAAACACACAACCAATGAGAGATGTGCTCCTTCCCTCCTCCTTTCCTTGTGATATAGGAATGGAATTCTGGGCCCAACACATCTAATTAACAAGGGCTCTAACACTGAATGACATCTCCTAGCCCTTAGTTTTTTTGGAGAAGCATATACAACCATACCCGGTACTCCAAGATTGTATACTTTGAAACACAGAATGAAGAAATCACTAAAATTTTTTCTGAAAACCTAGTATTATTTGAAACAAAATCTCCCATCAAGGCCCTCAGCCCCAAACCCTAATGATGTTTACAAGAAAACTTAAGTTGAAGGTCATGTAATTACTAAAAGGATACACAGATAAAGTCAACATTAAAGAATTTTAGTGCTGGAAAGCTCAATTCTCTTCAAAAAGCACCACTGACTGATAATGGAATTTTAGATGTGCCTTCAAGTAATCCTGTTACCATGTTAGACACAAAAATAGAATTTGTTCCCTTGGAGTTCACTGGTTGCCATAGAAATGGCATCAAAATGCATTGTACTTTCGGGTGAAGAAATGTACCACAAGTGCTAAAGAAAAGCCTTATTAAATCCAGTACGACTTAAACCCTTTTAATAATACACTATGTAAGTATAACCAAGTCCACCACCTAAATGGATACCCAAGGTCATCGAAGAAAAGGAACGTCATCCATCCATTCTTTCTAGCATATAGAACCCATGGAAGACACTAGGCACCCCAGGACTCAGTGGGCTGTCCTCCCTTTAGGGCCACCCATACACTGTACCTTCAGGTTTTAGCTAGGTCTCAGAGGGACAGGACTTGCAGAACACACATGCCTCCCTCTCCTTCTCAAGTCTACAGCTTTCATGTTTCCGGTTTATTTTTTCATTTTGACCTATATTTATAAAAATGTAGGGCTGGAGAGGTGGCTTAGAGGTTAAGCCTCCGCCTTGCAGGCGGAAGGTCCTGAGTTCGGATCCCAGATCCCACGTATAGACGCCAGGCGGAAGCGGGGGCGGCCTGTGCTTCTGGTCCTGGTAGGGCGGAGCCTGTGAATCCCGGGGCAGAAGGAGCTGGAGGCGTCCATGGTGGTTCGCGAATTCGTCCTTGGTTCTACACATACACAGACACACACACACACAGACATGCGCACGTGCACATGCGCACAGTTGAATAAATAATAATAATAATAAAAAAAATGTACCCCCACCATATTCACAACAAATTCTTTCTGGTTCCCCAATTTCAACCCAAAGAATGATGTGAGGCTCTCAAAAGTCAGTGTAAGTAAGTACTAGAATACTTAGTACTCACAAAGCACTGGGTACCATTCGTAATGCCATAAAAAATAGAACAGAA
The DNA here is from genome assembly GCA_023101885.1 of Typhlomys cinereus. Lineage (NCBI taxonomy): Eukaryota > Metazoa > Chordata > Mammalia > Rodentia > Platacanthomyidae > Typhlomys > Typhlomys cinereus. Next base: position 27,417 of record JALPQD010000364.1, on the reverse strand, counting down.
AACATATAAAAAAGAACTCCTGAATTGTAGAGGTGGATGATCTGTGCCTGACTGGTCCTGCCAAGTCTTACCTGGAATGTAGTAAGCAAGCATGAGAGTGCTTCCAAATCTGCAACCCTTCCCAATCAATGGGTTGTATAATAAGTGGTCAACATTCCTGTGATCTGACAAATGGTTGTACACCACTCTCCCTGCAGTCCTCTTCAACCCCCACCATCTCCCCCCCTTCCTTCCACATCTGAGGTGTCTGTCCCTGGATTGCATTTCTAACTCATCCATCCATTCAATGACTTACTACAGTTGCCACATCATAGACACTTGGAATTTGGCACAAAACCATTCACGCTCATGAATTCACAGAGAAAGTAAGTGAAAGTGTTTTAATACTAGAAGACAGCAGTAGATGCTATGAAATGAGGAAGGAGAAAAGCAGCTAGTGAATGAGGGCCCTTTGGCAGGTGAGTGATGGGCTTTCCTAGCTACTTTCATAGGGCGGCACAATCCCTTCAAGAGAAGACACTTGCTCACTGGAGCATCTCATTCATGTGCAAAGTAATCTAAAGCTGGTTTCCCAGATACAGTTAGTATTACCACCTCAGGAATTCACATGCTTTGCTATTTTGCTTGGATAATGATTACCAAGAGTCAAGTGTGATCTAATCAAGTGGTCACAGCAACAGAAACCCAAAAGTTTACACTGCTGCACACATTAAGAAAGATGTAATTCTTCTGGTACACCCAATTCTTTTTTTTTTTTTTTTTCTTGAGTAGAAGGGGGAAATTCCCCAAATAGACACCAACCACAACTGTGGGCATTGCTGAGTAAAAGGTACTCCGGCTAATAAGTCAATTTTCATTTCACCAGTATGTAGCACCTTTAATTAGGAAGGAAGCCATTGTACTTAAGTGTATCCTCCCTACTCTTAGTTTCTGCCCCCAAACTGGTTGCATGACTTGTTTGGAAATTGTAGGACCAGTAAAAAGACTGTTATTTTTGGCCAAGTACAGAAAAGTGGAGATTCACTCCTTAATCATTTCTCAATCCTAGAAGGTCAGGAGGTTACGGATGTAGGGTAAAAGAAATGAAGCACAAGGGATTGACAGCCACAGTAGTGTTCCTATGCTTAAGGGGAACACAAGAAAGGGTTCAGGGAAATGCCACTGGGTCCTTGAACGTCATTGGAGAGGAGGGCCCAGAGGAGAGTCTGGCATGCATATTAAAGGATTCTCTAGGGATTGGAGGGGGAAGCACTGGGGGATGGGGAGGGAAGGGTAAGGGGAGGGGGAGCAAGAGGGTGGGGAGAAGAGGAGGGAGGGAGGGAACCAGTGTACCTACTAAGTTTGTATGAGCGGAAATAATAATAAAAAATGTTAAAAAAAAAATGAAGTAGAGGGACAGATTGAAGAGGAAGAATATTGGTTTCTTTATGGAAATGGCTGACTTTCCAGAATTCAGATGCCACTTTTTCTCTGGTTTGCTCCAATAGAGGCCATGGTTTCCATCAACTGTCATGGCACCAGGGTGGGGGTGGTGTGACTCAACATGCAGGTGCAGCTATAAAGAAGCCAGAGGCTGTCTGGCAGTATTCTGATCGCAGTCAATTTCATCTAATGCACCTGAAGAGGAACTTGGAGCCCAGAGTCTTGTCATAAGATCAAACAAGGTTAATCTGAGGCAGGAGGACCTTTCAGTTCCAAGCCAGGCTTAATTACAATAGGCCATAGCTCAAGAACAAAAGAAAGCGAGCAACAAAACAGTCAACACAGGACAGAAATGCTAGGCAAACACCAAGACCATTTAAAGCCTGGCCCTTTCTGCGGCTTCAGACTCTGGTGACCTATCTACCCAGAAAAGTCTCTGGCTGTTGGAAATGGGGGATCAGAAGCTACTGTCATTATTTACTATTAAGTAAAGGGACTAGGAATATGGGCAATTGCGTGGAAAAATAGAGATAGTTCAGTGAGAAGCTCGAATATTCAAACTGAAGTGTTTTAGGTCTTGCATTCCATAATTCTAGCTCTGAAATGACTCTAGAAAAAAGGACAACTCTTCTCATTGACAGGCATCTCCTATCCCAAAGACTCTCAAGGTAGATAGAGGGGAAGGTCCTACCAAGCCTACCTTCTTTGAATACATACTTGGAAACGCCACACTCACTAACAGCTGCCTATACTGGCAACACCAACAGTTCAAGGACACTCTCAAGTAGTGATGTCCAGATGGGTATACTGAAGAAAAGGATCATGTGGTTCGAGACCAGCCTAGGCAACTTAAAGAATCTCAGATTCCTGTCTCAAAGCAACAACAAATATCTTGACCTCAAAACAAGATAAGACAAGTCTCAAGCACCCACAAGAAAACTGGAACTAAAAACAGATCTGGAAAAGTAGTTTATCTTACTAACTGCAACAGGGTGGGCATTTGCACTTTACAATGTTGCCCCAAAGCAGGTCATGGGAAGGTAGTGCTAGAATAGAACACCACAAAGCCCAGAATCAGAGAAGGCACTTATCTTAGTTTCTAGACACCAAGTTATAAAAGTAGCCAATCAAGTCTGGACAGAACAGTTAAAGTGCAGAAACATGAATCAACAGTTGGCAATTCAGTACCAATACTTCACAGAAAGAAAATCCAGTCTAAAACTTAACTGCTACAGCAGAGTTTTCACCAAAGCCTTGGCTGACCTGCAAAGGGTCATCTATGCCAAATATGACCAATAACCAGGTAACTAGTTTCCCACAAGCTAGCTACTAGGAAGAGGTAGGAAACATTGAAAGTAAAGCGATAGGCCAGACAATGCAAAGTTATCATCCTGAAGGACATACACAATGCTGTGCAAAACTTTCAGAACCTTTTCACCATCAAGACAGTCTACTCACCACAGAATAACTTCTCATTCCCTTTGCCCCTGTTAACCATCTCATTTCCTGATGTCTAGGAATCTGACTATTGCCAAGTGTTTTCTGAGAGTGGAATTGGTGTACTTATCTGCTTGTGTCTGAGATGTGTCTATGTTACACAGCACTGCTCCTTCCTTCAAGGCTGACTACTAACAACTACTCGATATGGCTATTCTGCATTCTGCTTATCTGTTGACCATTCCCAGATGGACAGCTGGAGTTGTTTCTATTGCTCCCCATTTCCTTTACACATGCCCTTGTTATGAAGCCCAAGCCATTCTCAAATTTGTCCTCCTGCTGCCTCAACCTTACCACTGCTGAAATTACAGAAGCATGTCACCACATCCATCTATTTTTTGGCAACTGTGATTAGTGCTCCTATCATTATTGGCAAAGGTACATACCCATTTTTACTCCAAGGCAAAAACTCTGTGCATTCTTTCATTCATTCATTCCAGAAAAATTTCATCTCAAATGACCAGGTCAAATCACTTCAGCATTGAAGATAACCACCCCAGATTTCATCGCAGCTCTTATGTGTTAACAGTCAACTGAGCCACAATAAATCCAAATTACCATTCACTCCATCCTCAGATTTGCACAGTAACACAATGGAGACAGCAGAGAGACATCTAAGAGCAGGCATAAAGGCCAAGTTATATCTTGCCTTACAAAACTGTATGGATTTTATGTTCAAGACTCAGTTCCTGACCTAGAGTGGGACTACAAAATAGCAGTGTATAGAACTGCTGGTAGCATCTAAGACCTCTTTAAAATCATTTGATGTTAGGACCCTCTTTTCACAGACAGACTGCAAAAAAAAGTCCCCCAGTGGCTGTCCAAGTGTGATTTTCAAAACTTCTCCCAGTAATTTCAATATTCAAGTACTGATTTTGAATCGCTGCACAATCAAAAACAATGAAGAAATGCTAGAACATACCAGAGTTTTCAGAAAGTTAACTTACAGCAGTTTTCTTATATATAACCTGAAGCTACGTGTTTCTGCATTCAATAAAACGTGGGTGGAAAGGAGAATTTCTGTAGTTGTAATGATAAAGTCTGGATGCAGAATTCACAGTGGAGGGCTGGAGAGGTGGCTCAGGGGTTAAGCCTCCGCCTTGCAGGCGGAAGGTCCTGAGTTCGGATCCCAGATCCCACTTATAGACGCCAGGCGGAAGTGGGGGGGGTGGAGGGCTGCGCTTCTGGTCCTGGTAGGGCGGAGCCTGTGAATCCCAGGGCAGAAGGAGGTGGAGGCGTCCATGGTGGTTCGCGAATTCGTCCGTGGTTCTACACATACACAGACACACACACACACACATGTGCACAGTTGAATAAATAATTAAAAAAAAAAAAAAAGAATTCACAGTGGAAGAAGAGCAAGACCCTTGGAGATGGTCTCACATCACGGTGAGTGCCTGCTTGGACCTGCTGAGTTATCTCCACTCCAAAAACAAAGGGCACAAGAATGAGGCTTTGCAACATTTGCTCCCAGCACTGAACGTAACAGAGTAGACTGGGAGGCCACAGGGATGCAAGGCACTGGCAGACCACCACGCCTAGCTCCACTAAGAGATTAGTCTGGAAATCCAGAGGTTATCTTGTTTTCCCTTTCTACTGCTTTTGCCTAACTCTTCTCAATATACAACTGGTGACTAGCGACCTTGAAGTAGGTTCATGTTTTGGAAGGTCCATTTAGCCATTTAGCCAACTGTTGAGCCTTCTCTGCTGAGTTCCCAGGAAGAATGCTATAAATGATGGCTGGATGCCAAGACAAAATCCAAAAGAACAGAATGACTGATCCTGTAGAGCCTGGGGCTCTAGTGCCTGGCTGACATCCAAGATCCTTAGTAGGCTAAACCGCTGTGGGCCCAAAGTGGCATGGCAGTCAAGGACAAAAAAAGGTAGGTTAGCTATGGCAGGCGTCTTGCCAGAAAGGCCATTCAAGGGCAAACTGGCTTGTACAGCTCTGAAAAGTAGCTAGAACTATGCTTTAGCTTTCTCACAACCACACTTTTACTTGTACTTGTGCTGTTTATAATTTCCTAGTCTACTACCAATTAGAGGCCCTGTGAAAGGAGAGAGCAGTCCAAAGAACAAACTATATGGTTAAAGCCGGACCATGGAAGAGTCAGTCTGTCTACCTTAGAGAACCCACTTGCTGAATGAAGGAAGCTTGCAGCATTCCACTGCAGTCCTGAGATGCAAGGCCTGTGTCTAGTGCTTTGCACACCACATACCAGGCATCTAAGGGCACGGAGAGCAGATCTGCCTTCACGCAGCTTTTAAACTGATGTGGGGGCTTCAGCTGCTTTTCAGGTCTTACTCATTGAAGCCTGTCACACTCCCACACAGCTTTCTTTGTTGTGTCTACTGCACAAATACAAGGAATTTTGCTTTTGGGCATGTAGATGTGTAACCCATTTTTGTCCAGGGCTCTGGTCCAGAAGGGAAGAGCTCTGCCTAGGAATCTGCTTTACTTTCGTCAGATCAGCCCTAGTCACAGAAAGTGAAGTAGAAAGTGACATGGCTTACAGTAACATGCTAGGATCCATACTAGGAAATCCCAAATCCTGGGCTCTCAAGAAACCAACAATAGCAAGCATTTCAGCTGAGTTCCACCCCAATCCCAGGCATTTCTGCAGTCTCATCCGTGATGCTTCAAGGGACACATCACAGAAGTTCCTTTACAATACAACAGGCTATATCTGCCACTAAGTTACACAGCAGTCAGTCATCAATGGCCAAAAAAGGACCTTCCTCCAAGTGCTGTGCAGATCCAGGACTCCAAACCCAATTCAGATTTCACTACCAAGTGACTGTTTAGTAATGAACTCTGCAAAGAATGCAAATGGTCAGATGTCCACAGACTGAAACACTGACTTTAACTGGCTTGTTTCTGCCTAACCCTTGGCTACATCTATACAAAGCTGTAGCCAACTCAAAACAGCTTTCAAGAAAAGAACTGTACTGTGCTTTTCTCTACATACCTAAAGCCATATTCTCTCTCCATCCCCCAAAAAAGGATGAAGTATATTCTACAAAGCTTTCTCTTTAATTAACTAAACCAAAATTGTAATAATGCACTTTCAACAGCCAGAAAAAAAAAATCAGCTGGTCTCCTGAGGTCTAAAGAAAGAAAATAGACCTCATGGGGACATGTGTAACTGTGACCCCAGTTAAAAGATAGAGGCAGGAAGACCTGAGCTGAGACCCTCTCATAAAACAACCAACCACCAGCCTACAAGAGGAAGAGTCTAGTGTTTGTGTAACTGCTGATGTCGTCCTTGAGGGCCATGCCCTCAGTGGTGCAGCAACAGCCCATTCTGTTGGCAGAGAGCCTCGTCCAGTCCCAGGTGAACCACTGGATTTGTGAGTGGACATGTGAGGTACAAACACTTGGCATCATGGCTATTTGACTGAGAAGCAGACGTTCACGTCACAGAAATAGGCCTGACCTTTCATGCTTGACAGGAGAAAGGATCCTCTGGTCAGGTGCAATTTGTGAACAGCCCTCCTCCCCACATTTTTTAAATATTTTTTTTATTATTTATTCAACTGTGTGTGTGTGTGTAACCAAGGGTGAATTCGGGAACCATCGTGGACTACTTCTACCTCCTCTTTTGCTCTGCCCTGGTATTCACAGGCTCTGCCCCCACTTCCACCCAGCGTTTGTATGTGGGATCTGGGATCCGAACTCAGGACCCTGTGCTTGCAAGGCCTAACCCCTGAGCCATCTCTCCAGCCCCCTCCTCCCCACATTTTTGAGAGAGAGAAAAAGGGGTGGGGGATGGAAAGGAAGACTTCCTATCCCGTGTCAGAATTCTTCTGTAGTGACCAGAAGACAACCTCAGGTGTTGGTCTACCTTAATCTGAGACCAGGTCTCTTTGCTTTGCTCCTGTGCACAATAAGGATGATCCTGTTTCTACCTCCCGTATGCTGCAGGAATGCTGAGATTACATACACTCCTATGCTATGAGTCCATTTTTATGTGGGTTTTGGGGATTTGAATTCAGATCCTCATGCTTATGAGACAAGAGCTTTTTACAACACCAAGCCAGTCCCTTTTCAAAAAGAATCCTCCTCGAATTCAGAGTAACGGTTGCTGGAGATATGCCATTTCCACGAAAATTACCCAATTCTTTTGTGGAGATAAAGGTGGCCAGTTAGCACAGCAGTCGGCTTCAGAGTCCTTTGGCAGGGACAGAGGATGGGAAGGAAGTACATGTGGACAGAACACAGGGTGTCCAAAGCTTAGCTACTCTCCCACCTAGAGCTGGATCACACAATTTACAGTTCCACAATTCTCCAGCTTCAAACATAACTCAAAATATAAACTCATATTGAGGGACACATGGAACAGAAAGAGACACTTCCATGGACTTTTTTCTTTTCTTTTAAACATGTGTAGGTGTGCATCAGAGGGCACTATATGTCCCTATGGAGAGTCCCAAGGTGACTTAGGAAATCCTGGATTGTTCTCCTTATTGCTTTGCTTTGTGATTTCCCAGCCTCCCACCTTCCAGGGCCACAATCATAGGCTGCCACCATTTGTACATGGGATCTGGGATCCAAACACAGTTTTGTCTGCCTGCAAGCAAAGGCTTAAAACCCTGATCCATCTCTCCAGCTCTTCCATAGATCTTCTGGTGGTATAATATGAGTGTACTCCCCAAGGCAAGACTGGAGCAATCAGTCCCAGTCACTCAGAGCAAGGCTTGACTTTCCAGGGGCATCTTACAGGATGTGGTCGTGTGTTTCTGCATCTTACCCCTCAAGCTTTCTTCAAGCTCCTAAGCAAAATGGGAAGGAGAAAAACATGACTTGGCTGCTGCTCTGGAAAAGCTTGTAAAGTGACATTCAAGGTGCAGAGAACCTCTTGGGAGCTTGTTTCTAAAACCCAGAGTAGTCCAGAGATGTAGTTCAGTTGTTAGAGTGGTTACCTGAGCATGCACAAAGCTCTGGGCTTAAACTCTAATACTACCTAATGCATAACATGCAACAGGACTAACATCGAAAATTCAGTCACTATCTGTGTTTTTCTGTTTTTGATGTGACATGGTGTGTGCACAGCCTAGCTTGGTAGCTGATACCTCATCACTATACACAACTCTCATGTCAGAATATTTCTAATTTTCCACAGTTTTCAGGGATGGTCGTTAAAAGTGAAAGTGATCAGGAAGTCATCTTAGCTGATCACTGCATGTCCTGTTAAATAGCTCTGCTGAGACAGAATACAGGACAAAGCCCAGATCAAGACATATCAAGACCTGTCACAATGGCATGCAACAGTGGTTCTCCCTGAAGGCTAAGGCAGAATAACGAACTTAAGTTCAGCCTATGCAACACAAGGAGCTAGCAAGAATCCAGCACAGAAGACTCCATTAGCAAAACACCCAAGAGTCTCAAGACAAGTCCACTCTGCCATCTGACTACCGAAATAAGATTGGAATGTGCACTCATCCTTCGTGGTCACTACTGTCTCCAAGTACACTCATGACTCTCCTACATCCTTAACCTGCCACACAAGTCCAACTCATCTTACCACTTCTGCAGTCATCAGAGAAAACATGCTGTGACATACGCCAGACAGCACCAGATCCCTGCCATCTGCTTGTTTGTCCACAGAAACACACACTGCCTATCTACACACATGGTCACTTCAAGTCTCTCTAAACAAGCAATTTTGTCCAAGGGAGCTGAGATCCACTCAAGAGTCCTACTGGGATTAGACGCAAAGGACTAAGGAAACCTTGGACTAAGCCTTGTGACTAGTACGGGGATATTCTTTTTAACCTCACAAACCAGTATTTTATTTATCTGTTTGTTTATTTAGTGGCATGTGTATGTGTGTGTGTGAGTGTGTGTGAGTGTGTATAGAGGGCATTGTGTGTCCCAGTAAAGGCCCAAGGGTGATTTTGGGAATCATCCTGGATGCCTTCTACCTCCTTGCTTTACTATGGAACTTCCCAAGCTCCACCCACCAGGGCTGGAAATGCAGGCCACCACTGTGATCTGACCTCGGGACCTTCTGCTTGTGACGCAGTTAACCCAAGCCATCTCTCTAGCCCCAAGGCAGGGATATTTTTTCTGTGCTTATACATGTGATGGTCAGAGGACCAGGTCGAGACCTCTGTCTCTGTTTCTCTCCTCCCCCCCCTTTTGAGACAGGGTCTCTCATTGGTCTGTGGTTTGACAAATTAAGATGGCCAGCAAGCCAGTGCCAGAAATTCATCCCTCTCTCTGCCTTCTCAGCATGTGTCACCACACCTGGGTTTTTTTTTTTTTTTAATTTCAAAACTTAATTATTTCAAAAGATTTAAAATAGGAGGGCATTTTACAAAAGGTTATATAAAACTCCAAACCACAAGTAGAAATGCAACATCACAGAGTATTCTATAATGGTTCTGGACTCTTTCCCTTATAGATCAGTATGTTTGCATCCCCATGGTGCAAACCTAGCTCTCTCCTTTTGCCATCCGTCGCTTGACCCTTCAGTGCCACAGAGTGGATCAGAACCGTTACCCGCAGTCTCACGCGCGCATGCAGCGGGTATGCATAGTGGTCTGCAGAGCTTGGCGTGGGGGTCTCCACCTCTCTAGAGACTCCTGTAACCGAGAGGGAAAGAGGGGTGTGCTCTGTGGAACCAGGGACTTCCTTGCGGGCTCAGCCAGCCTGGCCATAGGATAGGCATAGACAGGGGGGGGGGTGGGGCTTTGAAACCCGAGAGTCCTGGCTTGCACGCTGTGGGCTTTGAAGGAGCCCAGCATATGGCCTCATCAGGCAGGAGGAGAAAGGCTTCGCGGGCTGCTTTGGAGCTCAGCGCTCTTTGGCTGTGATCCCCGCGGGTCTGTCTGCTCTCTGCCTCTCGACTTACCACCTCGGCGGGACCAGCCTTTCAATTGTTCTCTGAGCAGAGAAGGTGCATCGCACCTGCTGCCTTCTGTGGAAATGGCACGCCTGCTGCTGCCTGTAGTGGGAAAGAGGAGTATGGGGGGCAGGTAGAAGCTTAGTCTTTGCTGGTGGGAAAGAGGGGGTGCAGGGTAGGGGGTAGAAGCTCGGTTTTTGCTGACCTGGGCTCTGCCTCTTCACTGTGTTTCTTCTTTCAGTTTTATTAATTTTTTTGTTGTTGTGGCAGTTTAAACATTTAATGCAACGAATCAATTACCCCACATTTCCTCATCGCATTCTCCCTTTTTCTGCCACTGGAAACCTTCTTCCCAATCAGCCTTCCTTCGCCGCGTGTCTTTTTTCACGTGTGGCCCACTGAGTGTCATGTGGTTGCTGGAGTGTGGACGTCAGTGGCTGTACTCCCCAGGAAAGCAGTTCCCCTTCCACATCCAGAAACGACTACCGGTAGCTTCTCTGAGTCATGGGCTCTCCCCTTCCCCCTCCTGGCAACATGTTGGCAGTTAAACCTTGTGCGGGTCTTGTGAAATAAACCCGGCAGTGAGTTCATGGTGCAGCAGCCCCGTGTCCAGATCTTTCTGGAAGCCCCTCTCACCCATCTTCCGTGATGCTCCCTGCGCTTGGCATGGGGTCTCCAGCGTCAGGAAGGCACTGCAGCTGGCCCTGCTGAGGGCAGTGTACACCCAAGTCCTTAGAAAAGGACGCATAGCTGGCGTGCGTCCCCAGGAGGCGGGCGGGGAGGAATGCAAGCCCAAGGCCAGCCTGGGCTACATGGGGGCTCTGTCTCTAATGACATTGAAAAAAAAACAACCCAGGAGTGTGGTGCAGCAATATGGTGGTTACCTCCCGTGTGAGACTCTGGGGTTCAGTCCCTAGTACTAAGAATGAACAGACCACACACCACACAGACACACACACCACACAGACATGCATCACATACACACACACCACACACACACCACACAACAAACACACACTACACAACAACACACACCACACATACACCACACACACACACACACACAACACACCACACACACCAAACCACACAAGACACACACACCACAACACACACCCACACCACACACACACAACCACACACCATACACCACACACACAAACACCACACACACACACACCACACAGACACACATCACCATACACACACACACACACATACACACAACACACACACCATACACCACACCACACACACACACACACACACCACAGACACACACACACACACCACACCACACACACACACACACCACACAGACATACATCAATACACACCACCACACACCACACACACACTACACCACACACACACACACACACCATACACCACACACACACACCCACACACACACACACACACACCCACACACACTACACACAAACACACACACACCATACACCACACACACACCACCAACACCACACATCACACCACACAACCACACACACACACCACACACACACACACACACCACACACCACAACAACACCACACCACCATACACAAACACACACACCACACCACACACACTACACACAACAACACACACCACACACACACATACACCACACACACACACACACACACACACACACACACACACATACCTACACACACCAAACACACAAAACATACCACATACAACCACACACACACACCATACACCACACACACCACCACACACACACAGCACACACACACACACACACACCAAATACACACCAACCACAATACACAATACACACACACCACACCACACACACCACAACACACACCACACATACACACACACACCACCACACCACATATACAACACCACACACACACACACACCACACCACCACACATACACACACACACACACCAACACACACACATACATACACACACAACACACACACACACACACACCACACACACACTAACCTTTAATTCCACAAACCCACCTTTCTTTTTATCTTCTCCTCATCGGCTTTAAAGAAGTGTTGTAGGGAGGCAGAGCGTAGCCGCCTGGGAGCCATATTTCCACAGGAGACCTCCCTCCTTTGGACATCACGATGTCTTGCCTCACAGCCTTTCATCATGGCTTTGAGTCTGATGCTGTTTTCGGGGGCCACATGTGACCCAGAAGAAGTGGTCAGAGACTGACAAGGAGGAGAAGACTTCCTGCTTCACCCCTTCGGCATAGTCGGGTAGGTGGCCAGGTCAGGCAGGACAGTGGGATGAGGGTCAGTTAGTGACCTGTCCTGGAGAAATGTTAGGTAGGGCAGTATGCCTCAGAGATCCTGGTGGGCGCAGGGGCGTGTGAATCATTCCGAGAGCTGAAAGTAGATGGTTTGACTATGCAGAGAGAGAGAGAGAGAGAAAGAGAGAAATAAGAGAGAGAGAGAGAGAGAGAGAGTGCTTGAGTAGAATTTGAAGCGATATATTCGCTAGCTGTTGCTGACCACTGCGTCCACTGCCCAACGCGGGGGGGGGGCCCACGCATGACTTCAGTGCTTGGAGTTGGGTTTGTGGACAGGAAGTAAAGCAGAGTCCGCCGCCCAGCAGCTTCAGGTAAGAGCCCCAGGGGATGCTGGGTGCGCCCGTCCTCACTGTATGCCCGTCCGAGGGCCTTCTTCCCCCCTGTGCTTGGGACCCCCCAGGCAAGGGCCGTCATGGGGGGCAATGCCAGGATGGTGGCATGGTCCGCCTGGGCAGGGCCGTGCTGGCTCTGTCTGAGCGCTGCTCTCTTCCCTGGACACCTAGGACCGTACAGTGGTCTCGTCGTCTGCAATCAGCTTCACTTGCTCCCAGCTGGGGAGGGGTGGGAGGCCGGGTCGCCAGCTCCATGGGACCGTGAGTGTCAGCAGTGACAGGACCCATCAGCGGGTGTTACCTGTCAGGACTGGGGGGTCTGCAGACCAGTGCTGGGAGAGGAGGCAGAGGTCCACCCCGAGGTCTGCATGCTATGCGGGAGGTGCTGGCCAGCTGGTGGGCTGTCAGGACAGCCCCCGAGAGTGCCCTGTTCATATTGACGTCCATGGGGCAGGTCAGCCTGGGCCACTCCCGAAGCAGGAAAAGAGGAGGTGGACCCGGCCAACTGTCTCGTAGCCTTTGAAGGCCTCGGTTGACCTGCAGACACGCAGCGGGCCCTTTGAAATGGGGTGGGCGTCTGGAGGTCCTCAGAGCTGTGGCCCTTCCTCCGGCCTCCTGCCTGCGCCTGCGGTAGGTGTCCCAACCCTCTGTTCTCTTCCTTTGCCCGCAATCTGGAACTCTGTTCGGCAATTCCCATACTACACACTCTGCCTCCTGAGAGAGCTAGAGGAGAAGCTCGTGAGTTTTGGAGTTAGGGCTGGACAGAGCCCACCAGCCCAGGCTGGCTGGCACCCAAGCCCTTCTAACCCTGGGCGATGCCAGAGTCGGGTGAGGGAGGCTGCACTGGCCGCCGCCTCTTTCCGTGCCCCCCTCTCTGCCCCGAGGGAGGTCGCTGACTGCAGGCTGTTCGTAGGTACTCAAGGTGTCACGTGGAATGTGTCACCCTCGCAGTGGCCACAGCCGTGGTCATCAGGCTGCTCTGAGTGCTGGTGGCCAGTACCCCTGGGGTTGGCTGCTGCATCCTGGGTGAGATCTGCCGCTGGGCTGCAGCGAGGTCCCTTCCACAGCTGGGAAGCTTCTCATGGCTGGTCCCTCCAGACTGTGGAGCTGCCTTAAAAAATATACTTATTAGACAGGGACCAGGCAGGGACATGGATCACCGTGAGCATGAAGTTTGGGAACCTCTTTCAGAGGTTGGTTTCTCTCTCTGCTGTGTGGGGCTCAGGGAATGATCCCAGGCCCCAGGTTTGCACGTGGCTGTTTTTGACTGTTGGGCCGTCTCGCTGGCCCCGTGGCATCTCCTTAAAGGCAGAGAGCACCAGAGCATAGGAAGCCTGGTTGGCAGCTGGAGCCCTGGCAGTTGGGGAGCCGTGATGTCAGGGCCACTGAGATCCTCTGTCCCAGGTAGCCTGAGGGCAGGTGGCCCGAGGCTGTCCCGGGAGAGGGCAATTCACTGGACACCTGCAGTGACGTGGGGGGAAAGGGGTACAGGGGTGGCCCCCCTAACTGTCCCGGAGAGTCACGTGGTCCCCACAGTGCAGATAGGGAAGTGGGCGTCCGAGAGGTCCCGCCCTCGCCTTCTCGGCCTCTCTATGGTTTGTGTGCTTCCAAGACCAGCACAGTCCCCGCGTGCATTCCTGGGCGCGGGTTTGCGAGGGTGCCCGTTGTTTCGTGAGCCTCTCCTCAGGCTCCTGGGTGATGCCCCGACAGGCTCCTCGGAAGGCCCCTGCAGCTGCCTGGACCACTCTCTCCCTCATCCTGGGCACCGCCACCCCTTCGGCTCTTCCTGGGACCCTCCTTGCCACACGTGTGCACGTGACGGTAAGACCCCGCCGTCTCAGTGTCTTCAACGCTGGCGAGACTGGCTCAGAGAGGCCAGGTGCCTTCCTTCAGGCCGCACAGCCAGAAAGCCCCGAGGCCGTGGCTCCAAAGCCAGCCTCAGGCCCGACCACCTGCCTACTTGGGGGGCTGAGCCCAGTGACCAGGGGCGATCTCCTCAGGATGGAGGCCACTGCTGAGGTCACGTTCCACTGCCTGCCCCTCCCGCTGACTTCATTGACAAATGAGTTATTTCTTTAAGGTAGGCAAGAGTGTTTTTTTTTTAAGTAACTGCATAATTGTAGGATTGGAAAGGCTGTGCTGACTCACAAAGCGCGCTGAGCTTGTGTGAGCTGGGCCCGCTCGTACATGGCTGGCCGGCTACAATCCACCATTCCGACTGTGTGGCCCCGGGGCATCCGTGCACCTCACACCTGCAGGGGCGGCCTCTCGCCCCGAGAGGCTGTGGGTCCTGTGGTTAGGGAGAGGGGCTGGCCCTGTAATTGGCTTCTGGAAGCTACGCGTCACGCAGCCCACGCCTGCACTTCCAGGATGTGCCAGCCCTGCGGGCGGGCTGCAGGCTTCCTGCCTGTGGCCACCTCTTCCACAGGAGTTGACTCTGGCTGTGGCAAGAATTTTGGCCATAAAGAGCCTATTATGACCTATTTATAAAGTATTCCAGAATCACGGATGTGAATATTTTGTCCTCAATTCTGCGTAATTAGAAGCCTCGGAGTGATTATTTCAGTCCCCAGCTGATTAGAGCTCTCTCCGTGTGGGTTTTCAAAAGGAAAGCGTTGGGATAAAAACACGAAAGGGATCGATTTGCATCTGCCCTGTTCTCAAATGTCGGGGAAGAGCACACTTTTTAAGTTGCTCCCAAACCTCCTTACCTCGGCCATGTGGTCGACTGGCCGGCCTTGTCTCCTTACGCGGAGAGAGGAGACCTCGCAGAAAGGTGGTTAGCTCTACCCGGCGGCTGGAGCCAACTCCCCCCTTCCAGGCACGTCGTCCCCAGACCTTGGGGGCACAGAGCTGCGTAGAAAGTTGCTCTTCTTGCGGCTCTCAGTGGGAGCCCAGGAGGGGGTGCAGGGTTCTTGACTGAGCAAGTGTGGGTGGGTCGCCTCGCGCCTGCTGGGTCTGCTCCTCTGTGCCCCTGGAGAATGCCTGGGGGAAGATGGGGTGGTGGGGAAGCCTGTAAGAGACCTCGGGCAGACTCTGTGTGCTGGACCCCAGTTGCTTGGCTGGGCTAAGTCACAGCCTTTGTGTTTAAAAACACCTTTTCTGTTTACTTAGTTATTTTTTAGGTCCGGGGCTCCCACCTACTAGTCTTTGCAACAAAAACTGAGGCCTTGAGGACACCCATGGCCCATGGGTCTTCAGCCTCTGGTGTCCAAGGGCTCCCACTCTTCTGCTCTGGGAGCTCATTTTCCTGCACTGTGGCTCTGTCTCCTGACACAGCTTGTCCTGGTGCCAGCCTGGCGGGCCCCGCTCTCTGCTCTTTTCGGCAGAAGGACCAGCTGATGTGGTCTGATGACAAGGGCACATAAGGTGGGAATATGAACCTTCTGAGGCTGGAGAGATGGCTGACGGGTTCAGCCTCTGCCTCACAAGCAGAAGGTCCTGAGTTCAAGTTCCAGGTCCCACGTAAAAATACTGGGTGGAAATGGCGGCAGCCTGCACTTCCGGTCCTAGAAAGCAGAGCCTGGGAAACCCCAGAGCAAAGCGATAAAGAGGTAGAGCAATCCAGGATGCTTCCTGATGTCACCCTCGGGTCTCCACAGGCGCACACAATACTTCTGATATATGTAGATACACACAAAATAAATAAATGAGAATGAAGGCACATTCAAGCCCCGGGCGGGTGTAGAAGCGGCAAGCAGGAACCAACATGTTCAGACATGCTTGGAGGAGGCAGTGTAAGCAGCAGACAGGGGTCAGAGGAACCCGGGCCAAGGGGCGCCTCTAGGTGGGGCTGGACCATGGGGTTGCCGGGGGGGGGGGGGCTGATATTGTAGAGGGGGCAGCTTCAGGCCAGGTGTTTCAGGAGGAAAAGCAGAACTGGTCCGAGGACAGTTTTGACGGGGACAGGAAGTCTGGGCTGCAGACGGAGCTGTGACCAGTAGCACCTCAGGGGAAGTTTCCCCTTGGAGGAGAGTTGAGGCCCGGGAATCTCAGGTAGCGCAGGAAGCCAGGCTGGGAGGGAGCAGACAGACTTGTAGACTCCCTCGCTCCCGTGGCCTGCTGCTGCTGGTTTTCTGCACCAGGAACGGGACCAGGCCGAGCCCGGCTCTCAGTTCTGTGCCTGTCTGCTGCAGACGGAGCAGGACAGGAAGGGAGGAAGGGACCTCCCCCTGGAGTCCCCTTCACTCAGACATCTGGGCGTGCCCCAAGGGGAGAACATACACTACGAGGGATGTTTCCGCCAGTGTCCGGGCAGGCTGGAAAACCAGAAACAGGCTTTGGGGGGACCTGTCTTGGTGGTCCAGCATCTCCCGGGCAGAGGTGACATTGGGGATATCGCCTTTGGAGCAGATTTTAAGTGTGGCCACTTTTCCAGGCCGATGTCTCTTCCCACTCTGGTTTTCTGGGTTGTGAATCACCTCGAATATCTCCGAGAGGACTCTCCCTCCCTTTCTTCTCACCTCTCCCTCCTCTCCCCTCCCCCCATGACTCCTAGAGCCTTCTCTTCCTGCATGATCAATCAGGGCAACTATGACCCCTGCAAGAGACCCTCCAGATCCAGGATTGGTGATTAAAACCTTTGCCTTGAAAGCAAAAGGACTAGAGTTTGGATCCCAGATCCCATGTAAAAATGTCAGATGGAAATTGTGGTGGCCTACATTTCTGACCCTGGAAGGCGGAGCCTGGGAAACCCCAGAGCAAAGCAATAAGGAGGTAGAGCCATCCAGGATGATTTCTGATGTCACCCTTGGGCCTCCACAGGCATACAGTGCCCTATTGTACACACGCCTACCCATAGGTGTACACACACACACACACACACACACACACACACACACACGCGCACACACGAGATCAGGATCGGAGGAGGGTTATTGAACACTCACCTGAGATTCCAGCCATCCCCTTCCCAGCCTCCAGCCAGCTGAAGACGACCCTTCTCTAAGTGCGAGTGGCCTTGTGGTCTTGGGAGACGCCACGGTGTGTATGCGAGGGCTCTCCATGTGCCGCAGTGCATAGGCGGAAGAGGGGACTGTGCTGCAGCGCATAGACAGCAGAGCCGTCTCTATCTGTGCACTTGTGGGGAAGTCGCCATCCATGCTGGCCTGAGGCTCTCTGGTGATGAGTAGCTTCTCTGTCACCCCTCACCTGTGCTCTGGGAGCCCAATAAACTCACTGACTCCCCCAAACCAGTTCTTGGGGAATGTTTATGCCTTCCTGGGGAAAGGTCTTATCATCCATCCGTGGCTGGCTACGTGTCTGGAACGGAGATGGCGCCTGATAGTCTCATGACTATCGGGACGCTGGGGTCTCAGAGGCAGAAGATTCTGGACTCTGAGAGGAGGAGCTCTGACTGACACAGCTCAGCCTCGGAGAGGATCAGTGCTCTGCAGAGCCATGGGAAACTCCTTTTCCTGCCCCCACCCCACGTTCTTCTCCCCGCCCTCCCTTCAGCCCCCGGGAGACCTGTCAAGAAGCCAAGATCCAAACACGACGCGAAACAGTCGCTTGGCGAGGTTTCCTGTTGTGAGGAGGACAGAGGCAGCTCAAGGGAGAGAGGGTTTATGTTGGCTGTCGGAGGGCAGCGTGTGGCAGAGGTGAGGCGGCTGCGCACGTCGCCTCTGCAGTCAGGCCGCGGACGCAAGGAAGCTCCTGTCCCGCTAGCGTGCTGCTGCGTACGCTCACCAGGCTTCCGTCCAGGGCACGGCGCACCCTCCTTTAGGGTGGGTTCGCCCCACTTCACTTGGCCTAATCTGGATAATCCTTCCTGCCTACCCCAGAGGTTGACCTCATCACGTCACCCCTCACAGCCCGCCTCGAGGTTTGCTCCTGGGCGATTCCAGATGTGGGAAGTCGACCACAGAGACCACTGGCACAGGTGTGGGCTGACACGTGGCTCGCCAGGACCCCATGGTGAATGCCAGTCTGGGTCCCTGGCCTTCTCTCCAGCCTTCCTCACCTCGGCTCCCTCCGGGAGGGTGACCCCACAGCAGGATTGGAATCATTCCTGACAGTTGCAGATCAGGGCTGCGAGAGGCCACCAGAGTCAGTCTCTCTTTGCGGACCCCACGGGGACATGTTGGCCTGGTCTCCGTGCTCCCCGCCAGTGTTCCAGCAGCCCGGGACATGGAGTCTCGTGGGACATGGAGTCTCGTCTGTGGTAGGTCACATTCTTCACCCAGGCAACCATAGGTTTCTGCAGGTGCTGTGTGGGGGACAATGACTGGTGTCACCTGGTCCTACGGGACACGAGACTGAGAAGTCTGACGTGGCCCTGTTCCCTTCCCCTCTGTGGGCGGGGAGGCTGGTGCCTCCAGCTTTCGGGAGGCTGGCTTTGAGTTCCCTCCCTCGGCCGACGGGTGGACGTGAGTTTGCGTCCCGGGGACATGAGGCTGCACAGGAGCTCTCTCTTCCCCTGTCCTGGACCTTCACCGACCGCCTGGAGATCCTCGTGGCCCTTCCACAGCTGGCGATGACTTAGTGCCTATCAGCCTCCAGCAGGACGGGACGCCTCCCTTCTGCATGTTGCCGGGAACCTGTTCGTCTGGCCCAGCCAGGTCTCCACGTCTGCTTTCCTGCCCTCCCCTGGCAGCTGGGGCCAGACCTTTGGGCTCAGGGCTTTGGCCCCGGAGGACCGTGAGGCAGCTTCTCGGAAGGGACCGGCGGCCAAGGGCAGCTCTGGTGCCATCTGGAAGGAGCCCACGGGCTGCGGGACGCACATCTGCAGACTCTGACCCGGCGCTTGGGAGCTTGGCTTTTCCTGAAGAGAACATGGTCTGAGGCCCAGGACCTGTGGGGATGTTGTGAGTTGGGATTTTCGGGGAGCTCCCTCACCCCCATTTCAGCTGGATTTTCTCAAGAGGACAAACAAGTGCAGTCTGTTCAGAAGTTGCTGTTGAGGCAAGTCTCGCTGCAGCGAGGCGTTCTGTCTGGTCTGTCGCTCCTACTCGCTGTCTGCCTGTAGCACCCACTTTTTTGCTGGGAGGGGGCTGTTCTGGATAGCTGTGTTTGGGGGTTTTTTCCCCTTCCTTCTTTTAGTCCGTTAGAGTTTGGTAGTGCAGACCTTTCTCAGGTGAAACTTCGATAGCAATTCTGTTGAGTTTGAGTCTCCCTTATTCCGGTCACCTGGCTATTGGAGGGAGAGAGATGGAGACTAGAAGGGTGGTGGAGGGAGGGGTGGAGGAGGAGAGAGGGGTGATGGCAGAAGGAGCTGTGTACGCTTATCTTGGTTTTTGTTTCCGAGGGCGTTCAGTGTGGAAGGCTCAGACGGTGGTCCTGGCCCTCGCAAGCTCCCAGCGCTCCCAGGGTTCCTGCGAGCATGGTGGTGTCCATTACTATCTGGCTGGAGGTGACTGGCTGGTGGCGGGGATGGGTTCATTGGTCAGGGGTCGAGGCGTGCGAGGGCTTCCCAGGCAGGAACCTGAGTGCAGCAGTAGACCGTGACTATGAGAAGGAGGGACCCCACGGCAAGGCGGCCACGGTGAAGCTACAGCAACTGGGGAACAGGGGTGTCTGATACGGAAACAGGAGCTGGAAGCCAGCGCGTGTTGGGGGCCGCCTTTGTACTGTGAGGCTGAAAGGGCAGTAAACAGACCAGAGGCCTGCAGCCCAGGGAGGCGTGCACCCCGGGGAGGCGTGCACCCCAGAAGGAGGGTCAGGAGATGTAAAGGTGCCTCGTGGCTCAGCAGAGACTGAGGTGTGAGATCAGGCCAGAGCGGTGCAAGACCCTGAGAGGATGTGGGACAGGCACGAAGCAGACCCTTAGGGACCCGTGTGGATGGGCGGGAGGCTGCGCTTCTGTTGAGCTGTGTGAGCTGCCAGAGCACAGACGGTGTGTGTGGGGAGCGGAGCGGCACGTCACGTGACCTCAAGCCGCCATGCTCGTGATTGCGCTTTTGAATGGTCCTGATGTTTGTAAGAATTAGCATCGCCCGGTGCAGCTCAGCTGGCACCTTCATTGTTTGCTCGGCCCGCCCTGTGCTTCGGGGGAGACGAGATCCCCGCATTCCACCAAGCAGCCTCCGCTGCAGCCAGACAGGAGCCTGGCTGGTCCATGGTCTTCCTAGAGCCGGGTTCCCCGCGTGGGTCTCCCCTTGCAGGCGAGTAACGAGCACCCGGCGTATCTGGACACCAGCAGCCTTTCTCCGTGTGGCCTGGGCTGTGGGAAGAATGCTTGCTGTTGAGAAATGTGTGTCATGTAACCGCGATTCTCCCTGGAAGCCCGTGGGAGAGGACATAGTCTGGCACACGAGTGGCCTTCACCAGCTGTCAGACTGTCACCTTTGTTCCCTGGCACAATCAGTTCTCTGGCTGGAGCTGACCTCCAGAGAGCACACAGAAGGCCCCATTCCATGCTTATCAGAGGAAAGGCCAGAGAGAAAGAACCCTGCTAGGCTCTCACAGGTGGGGGCTCTCACACCCCATAAAACCCCAGATCCTCTTCTCTTTCAAAACTGAAGAGGCTTTAATCCAACCTACTCCTCGACCTGGACTCCAGTGAAGCAGCAGCAAGCCGCTGTGTTCGCAGAACAGATCCGGTCGAGGCGGCCGGCCCAGTCCTCCCCCACCCCAGCAAAGGGCCCGTTATCTTCTCAGTGAGTTTGCATACTTGTGTGGTCTGCAAATTGTAAGATGACGGCAGGCATGGGAGGAGGGGGTTGGACTTCTTTCTCCCACTGCTTTACGTGGAACTGTAATAAACCATTTCCTTTACTAAGGTCTTTGGAATCCAGAGAAACTCGGCTGTAGGTTTAAGGACCTGAGCACCCAGTAGCAGGCAGAGGGGTCTGCGGTGGTGTCCTGCTCTTTAGTAAGCAAATACTCACCCCAAACTGTTTTGGAACTTGACCCTCTTACACCCACTTTCTGAAGGCCGACCTTCCTGTGCCCTCCTGGGAAAGAATGTCACCATTGGTTTCTCCCAGTTCCCACAGCGTGGCCCTGAGCCTTCTAGGGTGCAGAGGGACACAGAGCACGGGGTGGGGGGTGGGGCTGAATGGGTGTCCTGGAGCCCCATCTCTGCTGATGGCCTCTTCCCATCTCACCCCAGTTGATGTCCCAGGACCCCGTGCATTTCAGGGCTCCAGGTCACACTTCTTCAGAGAGGCTGTGCTTTGTCTGCACTTACAGTTGCCGCTGTCCCCCCGGGGCTGGTGAGAGGCACCCCCTGGCAGGAGAGGCACCCCCTGGCAGGGCACAGGGAGTTCCTGAGGAAGATAGCAGGGTCCTCGATGAAAGGGATGTGGTCTATTGTGGCACCTCAGGCAGATATGTGTCATTTCAGATGGTAGAGGGCATGTGGAGAGCAGGTGCTCAATGGCTGGTGTGTGTGAGCAAACCCACGCAGGCGCGTCTCCACAGGCACGTGTCTCCACGCAGGCGGCGTCTCCACGCAGGCGCGCGTCTCCACGCAGGCGCGCGTGTCCACACAGACGCGCGTGTCCACCCAGGCGCGCGTCCACACAGGGCTGCAAGCCTCGGGACTGCTACGTGCTGAGGACAAGAGGCCCCCGTGGCTCTGGGAGTCAGGGAAGCCTCCTGGAGGAAGGAGCAGCTGTGCACAGCAGGGTCCTGGGGAGGGCTGTGTATTTGGGTTTGGGGCTGGCACGGGGCTGCCGGTGCCCTATTGTAAAACCGTCTGGAGGGACTGCCTGCCCTTTCTCGGGGTCTGTCCCCATCACTTCCCCAGCAGGAGGGTGAAGATTCACAGTGGCACCCGTGTGAGGTGTACAACATTGTTGGGAGCCCCCAGCACCAGTCAGGAGCAGAGCTCGTCCCGTCTTGCTGTGAGGCTCTCTGGCTTGGTGAGATAAGTTTCAGTGAGGGCAAAGTCAGGTCATCAAGAACCCTTTGGTGCCCCAGCCGTGCCTGTCCACCCAGCCGCTCTCACGCAGGGCCTTGGGTCACACAGAGAGATGCCCCGGGTCACACAGAGAGATGCCCCGGGTCACACAGAGAGATGCCCCGGGTCACACAGAGAGATGCCCGGCTCTCGGGTCACACAGAGAGATGCCCGGTTCTCGGTCACACAGAGAGATGCCCTGCTCCTGGCCCCCTCCATCCCCCTCACGGCAGCATCAGTCCTGCCACTGGGTCTCCTGCTGGCTTTGCCTAACTCCTGGGTCCCGGCCCCGCCTACCAGAGAATGTCGTGGTCAGAGGCTGGTTTCTGAACCCACCCGAGCCGTGTCCTGCTTAGTCGCCTCGTGTCTGACACCAAGTGTGGGCCGTCAGGCCCACTGTGAGCTTTGTCCAAGGACCCACTTGCCCAGCCTGGGCTAAGCCTCAGGCCCTACTGCGGGCACCTGAGGGTGGGGCGGGAAGACGCAGGTCCCCACATCTGAGTAAGTTATAGATGGGGTCAGGACTGTGTCTAACTGTGAGTGGAAAGGAGTGGGTGCCCCAGAGAGGCCTGTGACAGGTGGGTGCCCTTAGTCTCCTCTGCTCTTCTGCTCTAAACCAGACCCCTCGACACCCTGGCGTCGCCTCCTAGGTTGTGCCTGGACACAGCTCCCCGGGTTTTCGCTTCTGCGCCCCACCAAAGGCTAGATGATGGTCAGAGGTCACTGGTGGGCTTTTTAGCAGCCGCCTTAGGGGTCCACAGTGCAGCTGGGCAGCCCCCAAAGCTGCCTCCACTTCTTCACAATCACCAACAAGGCCCGTGGCTCTCAAACTCCTTGACTTGGTCTTGACTCCCCACAGTCAGTCCCAGGGGCGCGGCGTCCCCAAGCTTTGCACACCTGGCTGTGTTCATGGTGTCTACCGCACCAGAGATTAAGATGAACACCCATGATCCTCTGTGGACCTACTGTGAGCAGGGTGCCCAGACTAAGGTTCTGTGCTCCGTTCTCTTGCCTGGGGGCCCCTCGTGGACTTGCGAGTCTGACTTTTGGTTTCTGTTCACTGTGGCCCTCGTGGGAATGACTGTGGTCATCACCCTGCCCACCTGCCCAATCCCACTGTGGGTGCTGAAAAGCCAGGCCTGCGTGGCCGCGTGGGAACACAGGTGCACCCCAGCTCTGCCACTCACCATCCATCCTGAGAGAACCGCAGCCGCGAAGGCCAGATCCATTCTCCCACCCTGTGATGGCCGCGGCTTCCCGCCCTGAGCCCATTTCCTCATCTCTTTTTTTTTTTTTTTTTTTTTAATGTGGGACCTGGATCTGAACTCAGGACCTCCTGCTTGCAAGGCAGAGTCTTAACCCTTGAGGCCATATCTCCAGCCCACCATTTCCTCATCTCTTGCAGACTGGAGACAAAATCACCACAGATAGTTTCCATGGTTTTTATTGTTTTGTTCCTGTGCACCGAGCCAGGAGACAGGCGAGGAGCCCGGAGAGCAGAGCTGCCCGCAGCTGGGGTGCAGGCCCACCGAGGCGGCACCAGCGAGTGCGTCTCTTCAGCGGAGCATGGCTGTGCGGACCCCAGGGGGCGAAGGGATGGATGCCCACCCGTGGCCAACTCCCTGTCCCTCTGCCGCCCCCGTTGTCATCTGGCCCAAACTTCCTAGATAAACCCTGAGCTGCCTGCCGGGCTCTGTGTCCCCAAACCTGTACCAAGATTCCTGCCCTCTCTTCTCTGGGTTACACATTGTTCGGGGCCCACGCGGTGCTGGGAGCTGGACAGCGCTCTCCCAAAGCCTTTGCTCCTGCCATTTCCTCTTTCAGTTCCGTCTGGCAAGGGACTCTGCGTGCTGGCCGCTCCCTTTTCTGCGTACCCCCTTCCTCTGTAGCCTGCTGCAGATCCTTCCCCACTGAGCCATGGCGTGGCCCTCGCTGTGCGGAGGTGGCCCTCCTGTCACGGTCCTGTCCTTCTCTTCGCATCCTTGTCCAGGGGGCCAAGAGGAAAGCATGTTTTGGTACCATGAGGTCAAGTGCCTGGAGCTGGGCGTGAAAGGACACACGCCACCCAACACCCGGAAACAAGACGGGGCGTCCCTGGCCACCAGGCTGCAGAGCGACGGGCCTGCAGAGCGAGCTCCGGGCAAACCAAGCCACAGTGAAGGGTTTATCTCAAGAAAGAAGGAAGGAGGAAGGGAAAGAGGGAGGAAGGAAGGAGAGAGGGAGGGAGGAAGAACGAAGGAAGGAAAATAGGAAGGAGGGAGGGAGGGAGGAGTGAAAGAAGGAAGAAGAAAGGAGAGAGGAAGGAAGGAAGAGGAAGGAGGAAGGGACGGAGGGAAGGAAGGAGGAAAGAAGTTAGAAAAGAAAGAAGGAAGGAGAAAGGAAGGAAAGAGGGAGGGAGGGAGAGAAGGAAGGAAGGGGAGAAGTTGGAGAGAGAGGGAAGGGAAGAAAGAAAAGAAAGAGAAAAAGAAAAAGAAAGAAAAGGAAGGGAGAGAGGGGAGGAAAGGTGGGAAGGAGGGAGGGAGGAAGGAAGGAGAGAGGGAGAGAAGGAGGGAGGGAAGGAAGGAAGGAAGGAAGGAAGGAAGGAAGAAAGGAAGGAAGGAAGGAAGGAAGGAAGGAAGGAAGGAAAGAAAAAGTTGGCACTGAGATGGTTTATGGCGCTGCAGATGGGCCGCTCTCATTCATTGTCTTTTGTGGCTAGCGTGAGGTTCCGTCTCCGCAGTCGCTTGGCCTCAGCCCTTCCGGGGACCCTCCTCCCCACAAATACCTTGTCCTGAAGCCAGAAGGTGCCACACCCAGGTGCCAGGTGCCAGGTCTTGAGGACTTTTGATTATACTTTTTAGATTTTTTTTCTCCTGTCTGTGGATTTGAGTTTCACAGCGAAACGCTTAGTAGGGGCTGCCCAGGGGGCTGCTGAATGGTCCTGGCCGGGCAGTCCCCTGGGCGGGCACCTCTCTTTGCCACGTGTGTTTTAAACAGTAAAGTGTTCGAAGGCAGCTTGGCAGCCTCGTTCGGCCTATAAATATCCTGGCCTCCGTCTGCGTGTGAGATTCTGTCTGGCATGACCCTGGCTGCCAGAAAACCCAGAGTTTCTGAGGGAAAAGTAACTAGTTTGGCAGCTCACAGGCTCTTTACCTGGGGGTCTGTTTTAAAGACCAGGGTTCCCATTGGAGCTAATTTACTGGGGTCCAGGACTGCTGAGATCCACCTGAGCTCCAGTCACCTGGTTCCACGCCGTGTGCTAGGCCTTGGTGTCATGTGACTTTCCCTGGTGAGACATGAACTAAAGTTTCTGCACCCCAGATAGGACCCCCACAGACTAAACAGTTCCCCCAGGTCTAGCTTAGTGAGCCAGTGCATTTATTGGGGTGACCTATGGGAGTGTGGGTGAGGCGCTCCCTGTAAGAGGCGTCTCCCTGGAGACGCCACGACTCAGGGCAGCTGGCTTGGGCGCATCTCCTCTCTCCAGCCATTCTTCACAGTTTTCGCAGCCTTGGGGCGGAGCCTTGGGAAGCTTGCAGATTTCCCAGCATCGTAACCTTCCGAAGCCGCTCAGGCCTCTGAGTCCTTCCCCCTCTAGGCAGGGATCCTTTGATCAGAAGAGAGCAGCCACATGACACGGGGAGGATGCACATCCAGAACTCAGCCAAACCCACAGGCACGTTGGAAGCAGGACCTGGGGACTTGGCGCCGAGTGCGGGGATGCTGGGTGGCCTGGCCCTGCACCCTTCCCGCAGGGCGTGTGCTGCTCAGGACACCAAAAATGGGATCCTAGTGCTTGCGTGCGGCTGGAGTCCTTTTGACCTGCTCCAGCTCTCACTTCCAGTGTGAGTCATTAGTCCTGGGAGCCTTATGGGAGGTCCTGTTCTCTCTCTCTCTCTCTCTCTCTCTCTCTCTCTCTCTCTCTCTGTAGAATTGCACCCATCACCGTTCACCTGGCATTTTTACCTGTGATCTGGGCATCTGAACTCAGGTCCTTTTGCTTTTGAGGCAAAGGTCTTAACCCCGGAGCCATCACCCTAGCCCAGTTCTTGGTGTTCACAGAGATCAGACCGTATGGGCAGGTCGCCTGCTGGCCTGGGCCACATCTGCCCACAGCCACCTGTTTTGTAAGTCGTCACTGGTAGCCAGCTGTGCCCTGCTGATGCTGCAGCAGAGAATGGGCAGAGGTTGTGCCCCTCCCCCCAACACACACCTGGCCGCCTGACGTTGCTCAGCACGATCTGCGTGTCCTGCTCTTGTAGACGGCCAGCACCTTCACACAAGGAAGGCAGTCGTGTTCTGCTTTCTGGAAATGGGGCCCAGCAGAGAGATGGGTCGGATCTGGGGACTTGGGAAGGTGCTTCCTTGGAGTTGTGTCCTTGGCTGCATTTTTCCCGGGCCTGGTTGCCAGGAGTGATGGGGGGTGGGGAGAATGCTTCCCCAGCAAGGAATCTCTGCGTGGGCTTCCCGTTGCTCGTTCTCTTATCTGCTTACACAATGCAAGCTTTGGCTTCCATGCCTCCCGAAACGGCTTTCTCACTAGCTCTGAATGAAGTCCCGTGAGGCCATCAGATTCCCACCCAGTCTCGCAATCGCAGGAGCTGGCGGTGGCTGTGTGGGTAGGAATGTGCCGGGGAGGGCGTCTTGGGGTGCAGCTCTGAAGTGTGCTGGGGTGTGTGTATTGCTATGTCGGCCCCTCTCTCCTCCCATATGCCTCCCTAAGCCTCAGTTTCCCCATCTGTCAGTTGGCTAAACAGTAGCGTGCAGGAGTCGATGTGAGCTGTTCCCAGAAAGGAAAGCAGGTAAAGCGACCATTTGGTGGTAAGATGGAATGCCATTGGGGCACCACGTACCGGTCATGTCATTTGAGTCACCCCTGGCATGGGCACTGAAGTCACTTGCACCTTTGCTGCAGTTGCCTGTTGCTTGGGGGGGGCGTGGCAGGCACTTGCTTTGCTTCCCTTTTGTTGGCCAGACTCTGGGCCGTGAGGGGAGGCGGTTGTAGGCGTGCACAGCCAGCGAGGAGGTGAGGTGGGCGTGGATCGAGAGCGTGAGGTGTGGGTCCAAGTCAGAAGGATTCAGGGTCCTGTTAAGCGTCTGACAGAGTGCAGGACGGGCTCAGACGCGCCTTGAGTGTGGGTGACATACAGGCCATTGGGATGTCAGTGGCTAAGGGCAGATGGGGAC